>VZTR01010651.1:13314-30264 GCA_013400775.1 Chaetops frenatus | reverse complement strand
CAGCCTCACCTCGAGTGCTGGGGGCAGTTTTGGGTGCCAGAATATAAAAAAGATACAAACCTATTGGAGAGTATCTAGAGGAGCCCATGAGGACGGTGAAGGGCCTTGAGGGGAAGCTGTACGAGGAGCAGCTGAGGTCATTGGGTCTGTTCAGCCTGGAGCAGACTGGGGGGAAACCTCACTGAAGTTACAACTTTCTCCAGAGGGGAAGAGGAGGAGCAGACCCTGATCTCTGCTCTGTGGTGACCAGTGACAGGACATGAGGGAATGGCCTGGAGTTGTGTCGGGGGAGGTTTAGGTTGAATATCAGGAAAAGGTCCTTCACCCAGAGGGTGTTTAGGCACTGGAACAGGCTCCCCAGGGCAGTGGTCACAGCACCCAGCCTGACAGAGCTCAGGGAGTGTTTGGACAATGCTCTCAGGCACTTGGTGGGATTTTTGGGGCTGTTCTGTGCAGGGACAGAGGATGGACTTTGCTGATCCTTGTAAGTCCCTCCTAACTCAGGATATTACATGGTGACTCCACCACTTTTGTGGGCCCAGCCATGCAGACAGCTTTTTACCCAGCAAAGAGTACACCTGTCCATACCATGAGCAGCCAGATCCTTCAAGGGAATACTCTGGGAAATGCTATCAAGGACTTTAATAAAGCTTAGGTAGACAACACCCACAGACCTATAGAGTTGTGTGTGTCCAAGTGGTATAAACTCCAAGCAAATGAGATTTGCCCTCCTGAACATTCAACAGTGTTGTGCTACCAGGATGTAAGCCTTGGAAGAAAAGGATCCTGGAAGGGAACCCTGCTGCAAAGCAGGGAGGTCCCTAAGGGGTCTTCTGGTTCATGATGACTAGAGGAGCATTTGCTTCATTTTAGCTTAACAGGTTGTAGAGGTGGTGAAATAAATCATAAAGCCAAGTTTATTTTTTATGTGCTGATAAGTAAGTATTTGAGTGAGGAATCTTAATGTGGTTTGTTTGTTTGGTAGCAAGTCTTTATTTTCAGCCAACTTCCATAAAAACATAAATTACCCTTTAGGATGTTTGGCCCTTTTGACTAAATCTTCATGCTCAGCAGTTGCTGATTCTTACTTATTTTGGGGTCAGCTGGCCCAAGAGATCTCTGGGAGACCTGGTGGACATATCCACACTGGCCTGGGTCAACTTGCACAAATTCTGCACCACAGGGCCAGAACCCCCAAACAGAATGTCTCAGCCTTTCTACCAGCTCCTGCACCTCTGATTTCTCAGGAGGGGATTGAATCAGCCCAGGATGAGCTGAGGGATCCAGCCTGACCTTCAGTAGCCTCTACAGCTGCTAAGGGGGACACAGCTGCCTTGGGGGCTGCCAGCATCAACAGACAACAACATAAAGCTGATTTCAGCAAGTGCTCAGAATTTCTCCCCCCACCCCAGGCAGCATGATATACCAGGAACTGCTCTGCTGTCATTTATAAGGCACCACAGAGTGTCTGAGAGCTTAGGATATATAAATTTACTATCTGCCTCCCTCTAGTGATTGCATTGCTGAATAAAGAGAAACTCACACTGGGCTAACACTTACTTTGATTTTCTTTCTTAGAAAGTCAAAGTAACTGAATACTTGCTTACTCATAATTCTCTTATGCACCAAAAGCATGTGGGAAGAGCTAAAACAGGATAAGAAATTAGGATTTTGCTCATTACCTCGCTGAATAGAAATAACTAAGGTCCAAAACAAGGGATGACAGCTAAAAGCTGCTGAAAAATAATTGTTTTATCAGAGATGAGAACATTTTTTAGAAGAAATGGTAACATCACTGGTAACGTTTTTTTTTTTAATAGGTTTCAAAAGCTGTGTTATTCTGTAGAGCTTAGCAATGTGCTCTGTGAAATTCCAGGGACACATCCAGGGTGCTCATCTCAACAGCTCCATCCCTCCAAGCGAGCTCTGCTTGCAGGAGCTGCTCTATTATTTATATGTACATTATGTAGAACGAGATCTCTGTATTCAGTGACCAGAGATAAGCATCAGTTTCAGTCCCATTTCTTTGTGTCACTCATTGGAATCCCGTTTCTCTGTGCCACTCCTTAGCCAGATCGATTTGAGGTCTCTTGGAGCCGAAGACGCAATTACACTCTCAGATACAATTAAAGGTAAGGGATTTCTCAGGAGCTGACATTTTTCTTAAATAGGGAGCTGTCTTTCCTTGACCACCGGTTGCTCTTCACTGATTCAGCTGCTAATCCTCTGGACTGTGCTCGAGAATGTTTTAAATGAGTGATGCCATCACACTCCGGTTTATCGTGGTGAGTGTTTCACCCATGCTGATGGTGGACTGTAGTACTATTAATGTAACTGATATAGTGCTTAAACTCTGCATTTTGTGGGATTTTTATAGACTAGCAGCACAGACTGCACGCCTGCAAGATTTGTAAAAAGACTAGTAATCATTTTCTCTGGGCTTTCAAGGCATCTATTTCTTCTTTACCCCAACCTGGGCACCCTCAGGTGCTATTATTTAATGTCAGTGAAAGAAGTTTGACCATTTACTGCATCCACAAACAAGAGCTGCTGATCCTGACCCACTTCTGACCTCCCACCTCACCTTGAAGGATGCTCCTGCTCCCCAGAGATGCAAAACTGGTTACACCAATATCTGCAGTCAGCTCCTACTGTAGCTGAAAAGGAGGAATGTAGCTGGAAATCAGTATTGCTCAAATAAAATAAAATAAAACCCACAAGGAAGTGTAATACCCAAGTTGTAATATCTTCTTTAGGCCATAAGGGCATCCTCAGATGTTTACACTAATTCTTTTCCCCATGTGATTATCCCACAGAGCAGAGGGAAGTTCATCAGGTGTGTCCTGCTGCCAGAGAGTGCATCTCCTTGACAACTTGCTGTGCCACTTTGGCTCAATAGCAAGGCAGGAAAAACATCCCCTTCTTTTTCTTTTTTTTCCTTGCAGGGTGACTTTCCTTGCTCCTTCAATGTAAGGGCTCAGAGCAGCCACTCCTGACACCGAGAAAAGCTGCTTGCACCCAAAAAATAAGATGAAACTCACTGAGATGGGTTTGGTGAAGTGGTTCATGATGAGAGGGAGAGAGCAGCCATCACCCCAGCCAGGGGTTTATGCCTTCTACTCTGTCCTGGCAGGGGCAGACAGGGCCCTTCTGCCCCAGACCAGAGGGACAGTGGCAGGCAAGAGGGCTGGTGGCCATCCCTTCAACACCAGGAAATTCCAAAGCCAGGGCTCCCTGGGGAGGACCCACTCCAGAGGATAAGGGAGGGCTGGCATTCAGTCTGGCACGGGCAGACTCATCTCATTCCTGGAACAAAAACCCTGCACCAGGGATGCCCTAGGCACTGGCCCTCACACCCAGCCAGGCCACTGCTGCTGGTGGGAGGAAACGCAGGCTGCAGGTAGCTTTGTGTCCTGCAAACCACTGCAGAACCAATTTGTATTAAAAGCAAAGAGCACACAATACCCAAGTGGTTGGGGTTTGTCTATTAATCTCTCAACAGTCAGCTGCAAACCTAACAAATCCTCTGAAACAGCAGCAGAGAGCTGCGTCCCAGCTCATTGCTCCCTGCCCCCTTTTACAGCTAAAAATAATCAATAATGGGTGTCCGAAACAGGGAGAGCAAAGCAAATTTGCAGGCTGCAGAATCGTGACTCACTTCTTCACTCACACGCTGGCTGGGCACGAAACAAACCATGGGGCTGCCTTTCCCAGCAGCCGCGGTGGAAAATCACCTCTGAACCACCAGGCACCTGAACGGAGCTCTCGCATCCCCTCCTTTTGCCGTGATCCTGCAGTGGTAAGAAATGAAAATAAGACTGATACAGCCAGGCTGAGAGCGGCATTACCCCCCTGCTTTATGCAAGCGAGGGCTGATTGAACCACTCGGGAGCAATGAGCCCCCGGGAGGCAGCCGGGGTTGTTATTCTGCTGCTAATTGCTGTTTTTCAGCTGCCGTGTGGCAGCACAAGGGACTTGCTCGGGGTGTCCCGGGGTAATGGAAGTGGTGCTGGAGGAGTTAGTTTTCCATCCAAACCCCCACCCAAAGGGGCCGCCCTCCTGCGCAGGCAACTCACCCTGCTCAGGTGGGTCCATCCTCTCCTGTGCACATCTGCGTGCAGCTGCTCTCCCTCGAAAAGCAGCAGCACCGAAGGGGAGCCAGCCACAGTCGAACCCATTCTAACAGCCTGACCGTTCCCTCTGCGGCGACCGCATTTCAGGAACCGATAGCAAAACCCATCATTTCCCACCTGGCTCGCTTCTGTCCTGGCTCCCACCGCCTCGGGGGGATTTTCCTGCGGAGGGAGAGACGCAGCCTCCTGTCTCTCTCTCTATGTGTTAGCACCGCCATGGGAAAAGCCCGGTAGTGCCTATGGGACTTTCCCAGCCTGGTAAAAAAATTTAGTCGTATTGCACCCTTCTGCCCCAAGGCAGCCTGTCCTGGCCTAGGGAAGGCGGTGAGGCGATGCCAGCGCCGCGGTGCGCAGGAAAGGGACGCTCCAGCACCCGCCCCAAACTTTAAGGATGAGTGTAAGGCCTGGATCCAGGTGCAGAGGAACGCGGTTTGTCAGCAGGGGGATCCCCGCTCCCTCGCCGCCGCCTTCCTGCAGCAGCGCCCGTGGGTGGGAGGCGGCCGCGACACTTCGCTGCTGCTCTCCCTGCTGCTTTACTACTGCACGGCTAGGGGAGAGGGAGGGGAACCCTTTAAAAAGTGGGGGGGAAGACCTGGGAAAAAAAGCAAAAAAATAGACAAAATAGATGCCACAAAAGCTGTGGCCAGATTTGATGGGATTTGCTCCGTGCCAAGGCGAGGCACAGATCCTGTCCTGATGCTGACACAGGTCCAGTGCAGGCTGCTCTTTGCCTCGGGTTGCTCCTGTTCCAGGCCACTGGGGCTGGGTCTGCAAAGGGACTGACCCAGCACAGCTCCAGGTGGGGCTGGGAGCCTGCCTGGTGTCATGGCAAACTTGCTAAGAGGCCCTAGAGGAGGGATTTTCCCAAAGGCCTTGGATAGATGCTCACAGCCCTGGTCAGACAAGCTCCCTGGGGTAACACTGACCCCATGCCCTCAGCAAGGGCTGTCACACACACAGTTTGGGATCCCACTGCTGAGACCTTGGCCAAGCTGGGGGCTGGGACTGGAGGCTGCTGGTGGTGAGCTCTGCCCGGGATGTTCACTGCTCCACACACAGACCGGCAGAGTCACTGAGCCAGCTGAGTTCTTACCTACACCAGGTGCATTCAAACTTGCCTTATCTGGGCTGATAAACCCCTCTTGCCCTCTCCTTTGGCCTCACCCCAGCCAGCAGCTGCTCCAGAAGCCTGGCAGTGCCATTGCCTTGCAACTCCCTGCGTGGGAAAAGGTTTCAATTCCAACGTGCTGCTGCTGGCTTCACTCGCCAAACCTGGGACTGGAAGGTGCTGCAGGAAGGCAGCAGGGGGNAAAAAAAGAGAGAGAGAGAAGAAACTGGTGCTTTCAGGATGATACTGCTGTTAGGAAGTGGTTTAAGAAACAGTGCAGATTTTAAAACTGAGAACATGGCATGAGACCAGCATTTCCTCTAGTGCTGTTAATTACACGTGGTTCTGGAGCACGATGATATATTCCTGGTACAGAGCTACCACTTCCTGCTCTTGCTAAAGACTCTCGCACAGAGAAGTGAAGGCAAATATTGAAAATCCAACAAACAAATCACAAAAATGAGGACAGATCCCAGCTCTGAAAGGCTGCAGGAAGCACTGTTCTGTACGCCCACGCCACGAAGCCACTGGGGGACTGCAGTAGCAAAGGCAATAAAAGAGTTGGATTCCTCTTCCTGCTCTGTGCAGGGAGCAAATGGCTCCCAAAATATTGTGCCTGGTAGCACCTCCTTTGAAATCACCCAGACATGAGCCGTGGTACCTCCAGCTTCAGACAAAAGTCAGGCATTTTGGTGAAAAACCCCAGGGGAGTGGGTGCTCAGAAGCAATCTGTTGCATGTACTGAGGCTGCACAACAAAGCCAGTGGCAAAACCCTGCCTGATTTCAAGGCAGACACAAGCTCAGCCTGAAAGGTCCAAATCCCAGCTGCTCTGTGTGTGCCTGCAGGGAGGGTGACTGGGGTCGTGCTGGCAGCTGCCATCACCCTCAGCATCAGCTCTTGGAGAGAAAACCAGAAACACATCCAATTCCTCCAGCAGGGTGTTCCAATGGCTGTGCCACCAATGTGAACATCCTCAAACAACAGACTGCATGAGCTATCGAGGGGGAATTTCCTCCCCCTTCAGCCTGAACTCTCTTTTACTTCTGTTAATGACTTAACATGAAGGAATCCAGACGTTACAAACAGCAGTCAGGCCAAGGAGCTGGCCTGTACCCGTGTGTGACACTTCCCCTCTGTCCTGGCTGGCTGGGCAGGAGCTCGGCAGCAAAAACCCAGTTGAGCAACAGCTTGCATTGGCTGAACCACTGCCAGCAGCCACTCACCAGCCAGAGAGAAAAATCCCACCTGGAGTAAGCCAGAATAATTGTTGGTTAAAGAAAAAATAAACTGAGCAAACACTGCAGCCCTCCCGTGGCTCTGAAAATTAGCAATAGGTTTTTAAAAAGTCACTAAGAGATGTGCTTGGAAAGGGGATTTGTAAGATGGTAGAGCTTGGTGACCACTTCTTTGGGTCTCTGTCCAAAGCAATTGGGCTGTGAGTGCCACAGGGGAGTGCCACCCACGCTGAGCCAGGGAGCACCTTGTGCCATAGATAATTCTGCAGGGCCCAGCTCATTTGGTAACACATTTATAGGGATTTTCAACAAATAGGTCTGCCTGCAGTGGAACAGGACCTTATATCCCCTGGTGAGGCTGGTTGGTGGCTCTTAGCCACCAGCACCCATCAAAACCCCTCCTGGTTGGGGCCTTTGTGCTCAGCTGCGCTGATTTGTACAAAGCTTTGAGGTCTACAGCCCTGATTTGGCTGGAAATGACTCTCCTGCTGCCACTCCTGCCCTGGCAGCCTGCTGGCCATGGAGGAGAGGGGCTGAGACAGTCAATCTGTAAATGCAGAAGTAATTTGCAGCCAGGCTTATGGTAAATGATCCTAATGAAAAGCAGCTGCCTCAAGCCTGTAAATAGGATTGTCTATGCAGCATTTTGCCCTAATGGAGTAAAATCATAAGACAGGAATTTTATATAGAAAAAGACTTGTAGTCTCAAATCTAAACTCTACTGACATGCCAGCACCATTTGTTAGAGGGGGAGGGTTTGGGGACAGTCAAAACAAACCTCAGCACAGAGCAGTCAGGGTACCTCAAGCAGCTTTTAATACCTTCCCTTGCCTTCAGCCACTCTGTAAAACCCTCTAGTGAGAGACACAGACTTTCTATCACATGAACCTCTCCAATCCCAACCTTCCCTCACCCTCCCAGGCTGGTTTCTCTGCCAGGCCCTTGCTGAGTTTGTGCTGTATGAGCACAGCTTACCTTTCCTCACTGGGCAGGCACTGTCCCTGACACGAAACTGGGGTGTCTGTCTACTGGACTCTGCTGGAGGCCATGAGGATGGCCAAGGGTCTGGAGGAGAACCCATGTGAGGACCAGCTGAGGCCTGTTCAGCCTGCAGGAGACTGAGGGGTAACCTCAGTGGGGTCTTCAACACCCCCACTGGAGGGAGGCAACACCCTCAAAACCAGTGAAGTTATCCCGAAATCCACCAGAAAATAAACTTTCCAACACAATTTGAAGCATTAGAAAGCTGGCATTCTTTACCAGCACTGGATACACAGAAGGATATCTCCTTTAATCTGAGGTGTGTGGTGAGACTCTACAGCAGTGTTTTTAATCCCATCATAACATACATATTCATTTCAATGTGCCCCCTAGCTAATACATAAACATCACTTTTCCTAGAACTAATTTGCATGCATCAGTCTCCTACTGGAAGCTCTTTCATGGTCCTGGAGGGCCATCTAAGGGGTCTCTGGTGGTTGTATACACCAAATACTTCAATATTACAGGTGGCCTTTCCTTGAACTTTTCCTTTGGGCATGCACTGCTGCTTCTTGTTACATAACTTGCCAAAAACCCACCATAGACCTCATTATCTGCTTCTCCACAGATACATTTCCAGCTACATTTTTCATCCTGAGTGCACAACTTTACATCCGTTCGTCTTTTTTGCAGGTTAGTCTTTAGGCTCTGCCCAGCAACTTCAGGGAAACTGAAATTCTCAATATTGTTTATCAACAGGACTTGAGGAAATGGTATGAAGCTGAGTCAGGGGAGGTTTAGTTTGACGTCAGGAAAATCCAGTGCCTGCTGTGTGTAAAAAAACCTGTAAGATTTTCCTGTGCTTCTGGCTCACTCCTGTTGAGGACCCTCATTTGCTTTTCCAGGCTACTCTTGGTTCTGTAAGTCCTCTCTCAGGCCTTTCTTCAGTGTTCCTTTCCAAATCCAAGACTCACACCTCACACACACCAAGTCTACCACGTGTGGGTTCCTGTGGTCTTCTTCTGCACCTTTTGCAGTTCACCTCTGTCCTTTTGGGATGAGGAAACCCAAACTGTGTGCATATTGAAAATATGGATGGACTGTGAATTTACTCTGTGTCAGCCCAGTACAGCATGACACAGCTGGCAAGAGCACTTGGAGGTCTTTTAGCTTTTTATCCTTTCAGCTTCTTGAATAACAAACTATTTCTCCTCCAAGTGTATGTTTATAAAGATTTTCAGATCTTAGCATGAACAAAAACTCCCTGGAGCTGAGGCTGGCATCATGCCAAGCTATATATCATTATAAAAGACAAATTCCAGATCCTGGGATATTCAGAACAGACCAAAATAAAAGGAGGAAACTTAGGAGGAATTCAAAAAGAAGTAGGTGGGAGGGATGTTTAATGTAATGTTAAAGCAGCACCGATTTATTCAAGCAAATGCCAGGTGACTAAATGAAATGCTGGTTGTTTTCTTCTGCAGTTTGGGCCCTTTTCTTTCACAGATCTCCCTTCTGGGGATAGAAACAATAACATCAGCTCTGGAGCACCGTGTTTATCTGCTCACTCTTACAGAACTACACCCACACGGGTGATCTGGCATCTGCTCAGCCCCCCAGAGATATGCAAGGTGTAAACACACATCTAGAAATGAGCTGCCCACAGGTTTTTCTTTTCAAAACCACTGTGCTTCACCTGAAATCACGGACAAGATACAGACACAGGGAAAAAATACTCTCTCAAGTATTTCTGTGCATGAGACCCAGATAGGTGAAGGGCATCATTTACCACTTCACACAAGACTGGGCTCAGCACCATTCCTGCCCAGACCATTCCTACCAGAACCATTCCTGCCCAGCTGGATTGCTGGGGGAAGGGCACAACTGCTTCATCCCAGGTGTGATGCAGCTCTGGAATCACACTGGCCTCAAACAGCTTTTCCCAGCATGGTGAAACTGGGACAGGTGATGACTTTATCACCTGGGCTTCTCCTGTTTGCTGCAGTGCTCTGGGACACAGCCCTGCACATTCACCAGTTGGGAAGGTGTGGAGCAACTCTCCTGGATTGAGCCTCCTCTCCAGACAGACACCATCCACAGGATGGGTGTCAGCAGGATGGAATACAGAGATGGATCTTCTCTAGCAGACTTCCCACTTAGCAAATGTGGCTTGAGGGTTTCCTGAGCAGAGCTGTGCTGAGGGTCTCCCTGTCCTTGTCTGACCTTGGCCACCTCCTACAGAGATCAGAGTTCATCCATACCCTGCTTGGATGAGGGACAACAGAGGGTCACTGGATTCAACCACAGCTTTCTCTATGGAGAGGTTAAACTGCAGAAACTTCCCTTGCTTCTCCAGGCAGGAAAAACAGGGTTACTCAACACAAAATAAACAGGGAAATAATTCCATCCAATGCCCTGGTTCTTTGAAAGCACACGAGGCAAAGGACTGAATCATAGACACGGGGAATGAGGACTCTTATAATTATTAAGTGCCAATAAAAATTCCAGTGCAAAACTCATCTGGGTAATTAGGTCAGTATCAATTACCCTGATAGAATGATTTAGGTCTCTTCAGCATTAAATACCAGCTACATACAACAAACATCCTCAAACAGGGAAAATCCAAAATGGAACAGCTGGGAACAAGTAAAAATACATCTGAGAAAGGATGTCACACTTAACCACCCACACAGAGCAGGAGGTCCCTGCTCTCTCCTAAAACACACTCAAAGTATAGAAAAAGCACAGGCAGGCATGAAAGGACCCTCACATGTGCTGGAACTGCCTGTGAAGTAGAATAAGGGACCAGGCATCATCTGAGATTCAGTGAGTTGGGTCCATGCCAGATCCTCTTCCCAAGGCACAGGCACATATTTCACTTCACTTTCCAGCAGGCAGCTGTAACTCCATCACACAGGATGGCTCAGGCAACACAGAGGAGGGCTGGGAAATATAACAAATTATGGCATAAGCAAATGCTATTTCAGTGTAGAAAATCAAAGGATGTCAGTTCCAAACTTAGATCAAATGTGAGTATTTTTGAAAAGTTTTGAGATGTCTCAATCAGATGTCCAAAGACCACCCCTACTGTGGCATTCACTTCCTGGCAGCTGTGAATCCAATTTTCTCACACTTAATATTCTTTTACTTACAGGTAAAATGTTTCATCTTGTTTTCCTGTGAGGAAGAAAGCACAGGAATGAAAGATCAGATAGCTAGAGAAGAAGAAATGGATAATCAGCATTGAATAAGAACTGAGGACATTTACCACACAAAGATACACCCCATGGAGTTAAAAAAAACCCTGTTCAATGCACATGTTACCACTGACTACCTAAAAGCCTTCCATTTTTCCTCTCATACTTTGTTACTGAAAGATCACCAGGGCATCAGGTTTAAGCTGTATTGCTGATGGCTGTACCAGCAATACCCTCTGGGGATGGTCCATTCCAAAAATATACTAATGACACTCCTGGTGTCCACTTGTGCGCACTCCAAACTGCAGTGGAGGGAGGAGGCAGCTGACTGACAATTTTCTCTTTCTTGGAGCATGGATACTGAATGTTCATACAGCACAGAATTTTTTGTAGAGCTCTTTGCCAGTGAAGGTAAAAAAAGGAGAAAAAAAAAAAATTTCCTGGAAAATAATTTTGCTGCTTGTCACCAACCACTGTGGTCTAGAAACAGCTTCTAGTGATTAAAGGCTCTCACAAGCTGCCAGATGTGTTTTGTTCTTCCTCTGAGGGGCTGGAGGGCTGATGGAACCTTGGGTAAGCCCAGGTCTTCCTTGAGCACCCATTAGAATGATCCAGAATGCATTTATATGGAGAACAGATTGCAGCTCTAAGAACAAGGACAAATTTCCCAGAGCACTTCCAACAAGGAACCTCTCTGAAACCTGAAGGGCACAAACAAAGCTCACCTCTCTTGAAAGTCATCCAATTTCCAGGTGTCACAAAGCATGGCTTATGTTTCAACTCATCATTATCTTCTTCTCAGCATCATTACTGCTGATCACCTGGCTCTGTATAAAAATCACGTAGGACAGATTTAAGAAAAAACAATTCACTGGCTGCTCTGGCATTGATTTTCTCATAAGCAAAGTGGTCAACATGATGAAACTTTTAGGTCTCTTGGGCAGCAGCCAAACTTACATCTAAAGCAGAAGTCTGTTTCCTCACATACTAGAAATACTGAAAGGAAAGGAGGTTGAGACAAATTCCTTTGGGTTTACATCTTTAAAAAATTTCTCCCACTTCCCACTCTGACTAAATAAGATATGCAT
This sequence comes from Chaetops frenatus, assembly GCA_013400775.1. Taxonomy (NCBI): domain Eukaryota; kingdom Metazoa; phylum Chordata; class Aves; order Passeriformes; family Picathartidae; genus Chaetops; species Chaetops frenatus. The sequence goes on along the minus strand of VZTR01010651.1, from coordinate 18,520 downwards.
AAAAATGAAGGTTCATCTTTTCCTTCCTCTCAGCCTATTATTTCCTACCCTGGCAGTTGCTTACCTGGAAGCTTTTGTAATATCTGTAGTGGGGATTTCTTCCCACCCACTTCCCACCCCCCATTTGTTTCTCAAAAGGAATTTGTATATGCTTGAATAAGGGACAATGAGAAATGCAAACTGTTACGCAGATTTTGGAAAAGAAGAAAAGAACAAGGGGTCTCTAGGGACATAAACATGCTTTTATTTTCTTCAATATCGCTGAAAAATAATTCAAATCTCAGTAAAATTTTGCTCTAAAAGCAGGCTCACAGGTGAGCTTTCAGGTTTGATATGACAGACACAGGTGAGAGCCTCCCCACTTGGCCAAGCAGTTCTATAGACTGAACATAAATCACACAACTATTTCCAGCTCTATCACCATCTGATGTTACAGGATATCAGGAAAGCAAGAGCACAAAATACTGAGACCCAGAATGATCCTGCAGATAAGAAAACAGAGAAGAAGTGGCTCGAAGGATGACACTTTCTGAAGTCACAACTCAAATTTCTTGTATGAATGGAAGGTCAGTGTTCTTAAAACTTGTGACTTCCTTCCAGCAGGGCTTTCAAATACTCATCACACACAGGCATTCTGGCTGATCTGCCAGCACAGTGTGGATGTGGTGTCCCCAAAAAAAGGCAAAATTTGGACTGTCATGAGATAATTGACTTTTCTGGAAGAGGAGGAGTATCGGTGACAGGAGTAGTGTGGGAAAAGCATGACACATTTAAGACACACAAGGAAACACAAATGAATCATCTTTGCAGAACTCAGCCAAAAATTATCCACAGGGATGGAGGAAGAGGGGAAAAGGACACAAAAATACAGCCACAACAAATACTAAGCTGCAGCTCTTGGCTTAAAAATCTAACAGGGGATGTCTGGGGATTCTTTATAACCCCTGTAGAAACTCTCCAAATCTGTCCAGAGCACTTTTGTTTAAAGAAATTATAATGGCAGTGACAGTAGAAAACCTAACTCAAAAATCAGAAAGTTTACAGCTTGTTTGGCAGCTCAGCATTTTCCCCCAGTTACTCCCCTGTTTGAAACAGTTTGAATTAGGCTCTGACAGAAGTGATTTTGTAAATTTTTTGTATATTTCTCAGAAAATCTTGAGGCAAGAACAGTGTCCACCAAGAGATGAGATAGATGAGGGGACAGAGGGAACAAAGACATATGCATAGGCAGGAGAGATGGATTCATTTGGATGGGGAGCTTAGCAGGAACAACTGGAAGGAAATGGCACAGGTTGAACAGGCAGAGGTAAGTCAAGGAGCCTAGAAATTAGGAGACTGATTGGAATTCTCTCCAGACAAAATTTTAAATTGTCAAATTTATCTCAATGTATTTCTGACAGGAAACTCAGTGTGCATTCATCTGAAGCACATGAAGACCTTAGGCTTGAAGGCAACTTTAAAAAAATACATATAACTGCAGCAACATGAAAATAAAGAAAACTGAGCAAAATTTGAGGTCACAGATTTTTTCCACAGTTACACAGATGTTAACAGAGCCTGAAGTGATGATTGACACTCCAAGACCAACTTGAGACCAGCTCACCTGGTTCATTCAACTGTTAGGCAGAGTACAAATGTTTTCACTGAAAAATGGAAATGGACTCCTAATCTTTTGAAAAGGCTGGTGTGCAAAGCCCAGGAGGTGCTGCTCAGCCACCCCTCAGCAGAACCCAGCCAGAGCTGTTTAAACACTACTGAGAGCAGGCTGGGCCAATACAAATATAAACTGTGATTAGCAAACAAGTATCTGGTGTAAGCACAACAGCAAAACTGACCTGCTCAGTATTTCATCACTCCTGACATTTTGAAAATTTGCTTCCAGGATTGCGTTTCCTTTACTTAATTCTCACTCCCACTCCTATTCTAGCCTTCATCCAGCAAGCAAAGGAAACAGCTTTAAAAAGTTAGAGGAAGAGAGTGGAGAGAATTTGAAGAGTGTTTTGTGCTTGGGCTGATTGACAGGCATTGCTCCATTCAGAACCACCTCCATGATTACTGTCTATGAAAGGGATCCATTAAGCAGCTCTTCCTGCCCTATTTGCTTGCTGAGTTGGTTTCATGATTATTCTGAGAAGGAAATAGCTCAGTGCAGACATGAACCCATTTGGATTGGTGCCCTCAAGCAAGCGCAACTCGAGTGGAAACCTTACTACGCATATGAGGTGCAGCACGGCAGAAGGGAAAGGAGGCCAAATTTCAGGGGGTATTTCAGAATGCTGACTGTGGGCTAGATCAGAACAGCAGCACCAGATAAGAGCTGGATTGCTCCCTGCTGCATCACAAAGCCCCACATTCAGCATTACCTGCATGAGGATCCCTTCCTGACTTGCATACTCAGTGCAAACCTTGTAGTGAATTCTAATCCGCCTATTTCTTGTACTCTCCAGCCAAAACCCTTTTTGAAGTTTGGCTTTCTGTGCTCCCAACATTGAAAAGCAGAAAAGGATTGCCAGGAATTCTCTTATCACCAGCCCTGTCAAGTGCTCTATTTCAGTCAAGCCTACATGACAAAATAAAACTGGGTAGGGGGGGAAGGGATATAAATGTAAAATGCAGCCAGGCCAAGGAACCAACTGGCAGAAAACAGGGACTCCATCCTCTGGAAGATAAACATTATAATTTGTGCATTAATTATAGCTCATTTACCTTCCTTATCCTGCATTTCCTCCTCCCAACTGGATTTTGAAGCAAAGGCCTGAGCCTTTATACAAACAAGCTAATGGATTCTAATGGCTCACCCTGATGCAGTGTTATTTAATCACAACAGCACTTCATTTTCCCTGCTGTACTCAGGGAAGAAAAAAAAACCCACAAACCAAAGCCTGCATCCACATTCAACTGTCTCACCCAAACATATCTTACTTCAGTTTTCAAATTCCATTATTTCCATTGTAGTCAAATTTTCTCATGCCTTCATCTTAGTAGACGCTTTCCCTTTAAGGAAAAATACAACAGAAATTTAAGTATTTAGCAGCATTTAAGAAACATACAGTAGAATATAGTAGAATATAGGTTGTTGCACCTACTTTTTAGAGAATTTTCATCTGTGTCCTAAGTGCCCCCAAATCCCATTCCCATCACACTTTTGGATGCATTCTATTCCTGTATCTGTTATTTATTTCCCTTACTCTTTACTCCACACACTCCCAAATTATTTGCCAAGACAATTCTTTCTCCGTGGGAGTGGACCAGGTACAGCCACCAGTGCTTCTCCACACTCAGAGGAAACAGAACTGGCCTGTCCAATTTCTTCCCCAGTACCTTTTGCCTATTTGGGCCCCCAGCACCACCCACGCAGCCTTGTCCTCTGCCCTTTCTCCTGTCCCTTCAGAAGGTGGGGAAATGCTTTCTCACAGCATTTCTCCTTCCCCAGTGCCACTCGGCCTGGTTTTCCTTATTATCAGGTGTGTCCCATGCAAGAGGCCTGTTTTTTATCTCATGGTTACAGGGAAGGGTATAAATTAAAAAATTAATGCTGGCACTCCACCAATCACACCTGCTTCACTTAACATCACATGTGCACTCCACCCTTTCTTACTCACACAATTTAATTCTCAGGCTCTTTTCCTGTCCCTCTTTTTGCTGCAACGCTCCTGTTTGTGTTTGATCCTCCCATGGACCTCAGCAGTTTCTTTAGTGCTCACTTGTCTCTGCCTCTCTTTCCCCTCCACATCTTCACTCATACCCAGTATCCTCCTTTTTTCATCTCTCCCTCACCTTTTCTCTCTCTTCTTCCCCACCAAGACTCTTAACACTTCATCTGTCCTTGCATCTCTCACCATCAGCATAACTTGTTTTCTTTCACTTGGCCCAAACTCTTGACAAAAATCCCATGAATATTTAAAAAAAGAGGGCGCTTAGCACAGCTAGGGAGAGTAGGAAGTAACTCATGTGAAACCTGCAGCTCTTTCAGAAAGGTGTCACTTCCCATGAGCAATGACAAAGCACGAGGGTCAGACCTCTCAGCACAACACCAGAGCACAGCCTGTCTTTCATCCATGCTGGGGTCAACATGATCACCTACAGAACAAAGAGGTGAGAGACCAGAACACCTCATGTCTCCCTGAACAAATAAAGCACCACATTTGTTACAGGTAAATGAAGGAAAAAGAAATCAGGTGAAAAAGCAAGAGAGGTGTTGCTGCCAAGTTGTTTCAATCAAAAATTCAAGTGCCAGCCATTCAATCCACTCCTTGACTCCTTTCAATTGCACCAGCAGTGGTATTGTACAGACAATTATTTCTGTACATACTGTTTGTTCCAAGGCACTTAATGTCTCCCTTGCTTTCGCCAGACTTGTCCATCTATTCCAGCATCTAACAAATACAGGTACAACTGTGAAATTTTCTTGATAGTCTGCTACACAAAGTGTCTACTACACTTTGAGAAATCTGTCAAATAATCCTATTTGTCTCTGAACTTCTGAAATGCCAAGTGCAATTGCTCTGCAAGTCAACATGAAGCATTACCAGAAATATTTAAATCACATTTTATTTTTCAAATTCAAAAATAACAATTAACTTTATTTACCATGTTACACATCTCAGATTTAAAATATCATGCTCTATTTAAATATTCGAGTGACAACACTATACAAATAAAATGTTACACAAAATATATTTAAGAAAATGTTTTGGTCTTCAATCTGAACAATAAATAGACAGGCACTTCTACATATACAAAGAAAGCAACCACTATTGAGAGTAATTCTTATAAGCAAGATGTGGAAATAGAGGAGATCTGAGTTTCGAGAACATGTGTAACTCTACATGAGGCTTCATGCAAACTTCAAAGCTTGGTTTGGAATTCAAAACTCTTGGGATCTGCACAATTCTGGATTCACTGCCGCTTTACAGGAGACCCAAACCACGCTCTCAAGAAGCAATGTGCAATTTCAGTCATTTCCATCAAATCAAGCTACCTGATCACATTTAGTGCCCAAACAGAAAACAAGGATTGACCAGAGTAGCTTTCCACATAAATAACATGAGCAACAAGTCACCTTCAGTACGTATGCTTGAGACAAGGGAAGCCTCACCTGCCTGGCCCCATACAAAACCTCATCTTTTTCCTTATACACTGAGCTCTTAGGGATCATTTCAAGCAGAATCCTGCTTTTTTTTGTACCAAAAAAAAAAAAAAAAAA
>VZTR01010651.1:0-13300 GCA_013400775.1 Chaetops frenatus | reverse complement strand
AAAGCTTCATCTAATAAAAAGGTAAATCCTCCAGACACAGGTACACTTTGCACATAGGATTGTAAGTAAGGAAAAAATACTGTTCCAGGGTGCAAAAGGACTGAAAACTATAAATTAAAAAAAAAAAGTCTCATAAGTGTATCATATCTAAATGTAAAACTACATTCCCCCAGTTTGTGTATTTTCAATTTACAGTGGTTTCCACACACAAACACTAGTCAAGGGAAAATTATCTTCCACCATTACAATTAATGAAAGATGCATTGTGGTAGGCAATCCCTGGTTCCAGTACAGCTAACCAGTCACTGACAGCTAGTTATATACTTGAAGTCTTTTTTTTTAAATTAAGACCAATATTGAAACATAATGACCACCAGGACAGTGGAAAAGTCAGGACCAAGTCTTCAAGTCATCCCTTCAAATTTTAGTATTACTCTCATTTTCAGAAGTACGGGGGAAAGCTTCCAGCAAAAAATTCAACTATTAGACAGAGCTTTAGTGATCCAAACTTAGAAAGTTTTTTGGACTTAAGACACTTATGCACATTACTTTAACAATTTAAGTGTGGATCTTGCAAGCGTGTCCAAATCTTAATCATTTCTTGAGGTTTTCTACTATGCACTAACATTAAGTTTGTGTAGGAGCAGATGTTATTTCTGTATTTCTCTTCGATATCAAACGTTTTGAAGCCTTTGTGTTTTTCCGGAGCAAGCCCAAGCTTCTGAAGGCACATTCCAGTATAAACATCATCAATAGGGTAGAGGAGTACCTGGTCAGATGCATTATTCAGTCTTAGTGCCAGATCACCAGAGTACAGGAACCCACCACCTCCTGCATACGGGGGATACGAACCTTCATAAACACTTTCTGGGATGTAGTACTTCAATTTTTTATCTCTGTGAGGTCCAGCATCTTTGATCACGTCGCCTATAAATAAGTCTTTGGCTTTTTCCTTTGATAAGCTCTTCAAGTAATCCAGGATCTGATTGGTATTCACAAAAACATCATCATCACCCTTAAAAATAAACTGGACGTTTGGGCAGCTGCTGCTAACCCACTTCAGAAACAGCACCTCTTTCAGAGTCAGATTGAAGAAAGTGTCTCTGTAGTTCCAGAGGAGAATGTCTTGGTGGGTGTCACTCTCAAATTTAATCATGTGTGAAAGATCAGGGAAGTTATCCTCTGGTGGGGTCTGCCCAAGCAAGAAGACTCTTCTGACTATCACATCCCCTGACTTCATTTCCTTGCCCCAGGATTCCCTAATCGCTTGCCTTCTATCAAAATGGGGTATGAGTGACTTAATAGCCAGCAGCAGGAAAGGTTTCTGTTCACACTTGTTTGGCTGATCCATTAGCAATGAGTAATTTCTACACCTCAAATAGAGGAGGAAGTCTTTGAATCTGTCTGGCAAGTTTGCAAAGTCACTAACCTCTGAGTGCACCAAGGGATCAGGGTCACAGGAACTGAGAGCACTCAGGTTAGAAACTAAATTCTCTTCCACAGTCATATTGGAGAGCAAGGACAGAATGGGGTTGTACAGCAGCTCAAGCTTTTGTTGCTGTTTGTTCCAATAAGCTTTGTGAGGCGTGTATTTCCTCCAGAATTTGCTACGTGGTATAACAACACGGCCTTTTGCATTCTTGTCTTGGCTGCCGCTCTTTGAGACTTCCACGATCACATAAATAAAAATGTTTACCATCATCAGAATTCCCAGCAGCTTTAATCTTCTGCGTCCAACACTCATTTCTCATATCTAGAAAAAAATAAATTTAAAAAAAGATTTTTAGCTTTCTTCACAGCAAGTTCTTGATCTCATTAAAAATGCAAACTACTGTCAAATTAAGACTATGCAAGTTAGTAGCCTAAAAACCAAGGTTACCTACACCCTCGAAGAACCAAAAGCTAATCTGTCTCTAATACACACACATATGGTTTGGGGTTCCATCAGCAAGCTGATACAAATGTTTGTATGTATGTATGGAAATGAAGTTTCCATTTGCAGCCTAGGAAACTTACATAGCTTTTCATGGTGAGTCTAAATTACCCAGCAGTTTTTGCTTCTCATTTAGATCCCCTTTAAACAGTTGACTGTATAATAATTAGAATCTGAGACCTCAGCTTGGCAAAGGCAGGCTGAGAAACCTTTTTTTCCTGCTAGTAAGGTGAGCTGAAGGGTATAGAATAAATTGCTATACGATAAGGTCAGTTATTTTTAAATTAGGTTTCAAGCTTTTATGCTTGTACCTTCCAACTACGTAAGGGGCAGAGGCAAATTTTAAAGCACACAATCCATTTCTGACAATTTCTCCTGGCTGTTCCTTGGAAGAAAGGATGACAAAACTTGCCAACTGCATTGCTGGTATTCAGACAGAGGAGAACATGAACTTGGAATTATTTTTTCGCCCCTCCAACTGGCAAAAGGAATTCAAACAGTAAATGAAGGTAGAAATGTAATTATTACTAGGAAGGAAAAAACCCTGAAAAGAAATAAAAAAAGACGTCTCCCATACATGTAAGACTTGGAACAGTATGTGTACATCTCTGTTGTATCAGAAGTTCTGTGACCCATCTTCAGTTTTCACTGGGGGAGAAAATGCTCCAATTCTTCCTCCTTCCACAGCTGACAGAACACAGGTACAAGGAATACGGTACAAGGTGCAACATGAAAACAGTGTGTTCCTCCAGAGCAGTGCTTACCAAAGTGTTTGCTAGCCCTGGGGTACATCAATGTACAAGCTCCACAAATAATTCAGAATGAATAAGAAAGTTACAAAGACTAGGCTGAAGTCACATACAGAACTCACTGTCAAAGACACTTTCATGTGCCCAGAGTATAAATGATTGTCGGAAGATCAGAAAAACCTAATGAAATAAAGAATTTGTACTGACTGTTAAAAGCCCAGCTGTGAGCACTGCCTCAGGCCCTGAGGTCACAGAGCAACAGCAGACAGTACACCTTGTACTTGCTGCTGTTTTCTTTTTTGCAGCCATCCCCAGGCACCTGAGCTAGACTGACCCTTGGTCTCTTATGGTTTCATCAGTCTTACTTTGTTTTACTCCTCAACAAGTTAAACACTGAACTACTAAAAATATAGGAAGAAAGCAGCAAGTAAGTAACCAGTAATCTTCTTTCTCTTATTTGACCCATATCTGGACACTCAGGCCACATCTACTTTATTTCATATTCTACTCTCAGTCAGACATGAAGTTTCTGTTCTAATTCTAAAGTCATTTTCTTCTGTATCTCAAAGACAAAACCACACTTGTGGTCAGTGCCATCGTTTAAGACAAACAGCTGAACTGTTAAGAAAGCACTGGGGTTGGTCATACAGACTTCAAAGAAACTTTATCTTCCTCTTTCAGCTGCCACTAAAAACAGATAAAAATACCGGTTTTCTACATTTCCCCTTTACTAGACACAAAAATACTGGAGAAGGAGCCGTCCCCTGTTCTGTGCTGTTCCACAGAGCTCAGCATGCACATCAGGGCTTATCTGCCCTGTCCTCTACAGCACTTCTCACTAAGCAACAAATGATGTGGTATCTTACCTATGATCCCAGGACTCCAGAGACAACAGGGTGACTGCTCCCTCCTAGGGACAGCCAACAAACACAGGATTGCCAAGAGCTCAGCCAAAGCTTGATTTTTCAGGATAGGCAGCACCACACAGCTCATCCCTCACAGCCCCCAGCTTACTAAGCTGTGAGTATTCAACACCTCTAAGGCATCTGGATGCTTGACCTGAGACTCTTCTGACACAATGAGACATCATTCACAAAGACTTCATTTCAAACATTTAACAAAATCCTTCACTCCACTATGACTGCAATCCCCTGCAGCAAGTGGAACAGGGATCCTGAGCAGAAAAATCCCTATTTACTGTTAGACTTACTGGTAGAACTTTACAGCAGAAAAGGTACAAGTCTGGCAAGATGACAGTGGTTCCATCACACAAAGCACAGTAAATGGTATCACCACCACAAGCAAATACTCCCAGCCTCAACCCTATTGCACGCTGTGGATCCACAAGGAGCTGAACCAGTCCAGTGATTTGTGCAGGCCCATGGTAAAACACCCAACTTTTCCACCTCCTTCAAGTCTGACAGAAGCCATGGCCTTTCACTGCAAACACTTTACTGAGGGCAGGAGTTAGGCTGTATTTTCCAAGTGGGCTGAGTACCACATCTGCATTATCTGACTGCCAAACCCAAGCATTACAAGTCCATTTACTTACTGGGGCTGACAAAAGATAAGATAATCCCTGCTACCTGCAGGTATCACACCTACCACCCTACCGGTTCAGGACTAAACCATCAGGAATCTGGCAAAGCCAAACTGTAATTCAGGTACCCAACAGACGTAACCACCCTTCTCTCTCTGCAGAGACTGTAACTGGTGCTAGGGCAGGCTTGGATCTTCCCATGTAACTTCAGTTTAGGGCCTGATATCCCTGACAGCAGCTGTACATGCAGCACCACTTCTGGCAGTGCCGGCAACAGCACGTGCAGCAGTGACACTGCTGCTTCTGAAAATAACTGTTTTAGCTATTTAACACATCACAAGCCATATGGAGTCCTTCTAACCTCCTGTGAGATGCATCAGTTGTCTTAACAGCTCAGCCTCTGTTCACTGAGTCAAGAGATTTCTGGGTTGAGCAACAGCACAGTTTTGGAACGAGATGATGTTGAGGGCCCCAGGCTGTTGTAACGAGTCTGTGCTATTTCCAGCTTTAAAGAACTCGAATGCTGTTTATTTTCTAACTATACACACAGTCAAATCTCTTTCCTCCCTCAGAATTTTACACAAATCCCCTTTCATACAACAGTAATTAAGAAAACTTTAAGAACAGGAGAATATTGAACAGATATCTGCGTTGTCCTTCTGCAGAGGCCTGTCTCACACAGTGGTTGTCACTGGAAACAGTCAATGTTTTCTGTGCTCTCCAACCAAGACAGCCTGAAACCATGTTCCAGTTGCAGGAAAGTAACCATGATAACAAAACGCTACCCAAAGCATCAAAAAGTGCACTGAAACTCAGAGCAGCTGATGTTTATTCTAATATTACTTTTAATTATTTGCATATACCTGCTTAGAGACATCTTTCAGCATATTATTTAGCTTTGGGAGAAATTCTAATCTTCCAGTATTTTAACACCAAAGGACACCAGTTGAAACTCAGGCATGGAATTTCAAGACCCAAGTAAATATAGCAAGACTAGGGAAGGATGTGCATATATTTTCCTAAAATACAGCCCAAGGCATAAAGAACTATAAAAAGTTTGAATAAATGCCAAAGTAACTTCACATTCTGTCTTCCACTAGTTATCCTCAGCACTTTTTCGCTTAAAAAAACCCCACCAACCCCACATCCAAGACAACCAAGGGTAGTGAGGCATTTCTCTCGTAATGCTCCCCTGGTTTTCTGTAATAAGGTTTTAGGGGGCCAGACTTGCATTTGAGCAATGTTTACCTATGTAATTGAACTTAATCTCACTTTGCCCAACCATTTTTTGAATCTCTCAACATTTTCAACTTCTATGAATTACACTGGTTCCTCAACTTTTCCCCACACCAAGAACTTGGAATGGCTTGCTATTTTATGACCACACAAGAGAGGAACCCTTGGAAAATACAAATCAATAATAATAATAAAAAATTGACATTATTTTCTCTATATACATTTGCCATACAAGCTACATGATGAATTTTCATCTGTCAGCCCTTCCCCTTCTATCTGGTAATTTTTGATACGACAGTAACAACAACAACAAAAAGAAATAATTTAGTACTTTCATTTAGTACTTTAAAAATTTAGTGGAGACTTTTTTAGAGTTGTATATCAGTGGGGCTTGGTATGAGGTGCAAGCCTCATAGCAAAACACTCAGTTCTGCACAAAGACCATAAAGTCATCGTGCACCCCACACAAGAGATGGCTCTGGAGTGCAAGAGCCAAGCAAGACCCCACTTGCAGGCTCTCTGACCTCATCCAAGTCACGACCACAAGCAGGCAAACATGTTCCAGCAGGATTCTTCCCCAGCACCAGCCACAGGTGACCAAATTCCTGCAGCGGGTCTCCCCGAGCCCAGCCAGCCGTCATTAGGCGAGAACACTGCTACAAACCTGGCAGCAGATCTCGGCTGAGGCCAGCTCCGGCGGGTGCACTGCAGACAGCCCCTGCAGCGATCTGTGGGATCTGGGAGCACCACCTTGAAATCTCCCGGACTGCTACCACCTGCACGGCAGCAGGTTTTTGTTATGCAGCCTTGCCTCTCTAAGCAATCAGATAACTCACAGCGTCTCAAGGCGTTGCTCTGAGCAGTCATACTCCGGTGAAACTCCAGAAGGTAGCTTGTTAAGCTGCTACAAAACGGTGGGGAAATCCCTACTGCATTCAAGTTTGTAAAAGCTTCATAGGAACTCAAAACTCCCTCTCTCTAATACCTACTTGAGTGCTGCCCCACACTACTGATGTCAGCTTCCAACTGTGCTATTACAAGACTAAACAGTTCTTTCATTTACTGCTGAATTCTAAGTTCTGAGGAGCAGAATTCCAAAATCTTCACAGTAACTTTTAATGTTTCCTGTCACCATTTGGACTCATTTCAGGTGTTCCCCTCCCTCCGGCTCTTCGAGCAGAAAAGAGAAGCTACCAGAGCATCGCCTTTTAAGGTGTGCTATTTAAAATAACAATTATGAAACACAAGTTTTGTTGACTTCCTATTGGTGCTTAGAAACACTGCAGCAACACCCATAGAGTCTGCATCGAGTTATCTTTGCCTCTAGCTATCTTTACAAAGTCATTCAACAGTAAAAGCTTACTTTTAACTCCTTCAAAACCACCCTATGTGAAATTCCTGCTTGACAGAACACTTAGGGATGGAAGAGATACCATCAGCTCACCACTGTCTCAAACTGAATACTTCCAACCCCAAACCAAACTGCTGAAATCCCCAAACTTTCAACCAAAGAGTAATCTATTTTTTCATCCATTTTAAAACAGTCAGCTACCAGTAAATCATCAGATTTATCCCAACCCTGTCTGTATTTTAAGTTATCTGTAGGTGTCACTCACAACAGCTCTGGGTTTGATTGAGAAAATATTTAAATATGGTGCATCTACTGGATTCACTGCAAGTTAGACCCTAAATATTTTCTTTTGACCTGTTAAAATGAAATCCTTGGATTGGCTGATAGAACGTTCAGTTTCATATTTGAACTCTTTTAAGTGTTTCTATAGACAATTCAGGCATATGCAAGAAAAGCCCTATGGCCATTATGAAAATATTCTGCAAACTCAATCCCAGGTTTAATGGATATGCCAATTTTTCTACTGCTATAGACTACTTGAGTTTGGTCATGGTTTTCCATAGCGATGAGCAAGCAATGGAGCTGCACATGTACACCACACCTACACAAGCCAATTTAAACAATGGCAGTGTCTCAATAAATTAGTGCATTGTGCTAGTATTACCATTCTATACTGGTATGCCTGCAGCCACACTAAACAGATATGAAGGTGCTCCTAACTGCTCATGAAAACAAACAGAAAACCTGTGATGAAAAAAGGCTGGTTTCTTTGTTTAACAGTAAAAAAAAGGTTTGGGTTGTTTGTTTGGGGTTTTTTTCAGTAACTGAGATTTCACACTGACAACTCACTATAAAAATTTAATATTAAAGTTTAATATGCCAGTATTTGAGAGCCTGTGGTAGCAGATGAGGCCTGTTTTTCCTAATTTGTTAATACAAGAAATTCCCGTGTCATTCTAAGGTCAGTTCAAGCTTTAGAACAACGACATTGTAAATTTGTTAGCAGTAACCCAGAGCTGCCAGCTTCTGATTTAAGAACTTCAGTTTTCACTTGACAGGCTTCAGCTTGAACAAACAGTAAATTATAAAGAATCAAGAGAAGGGGTTTAACTGAGTGTCAGCAGAGAAATATTTCCTGGAACAAAATTAATTGTCATTCATCACGTCAATTAGAAGTTGGGGAGCACAGTTCCCTGGCAGTTTAAAACAGTTTCAGTCACAGCTGACTCATTCCTGCAATTTATTCCTTCTCCTGCATAAGCTGCACAGTCCCATCTACCTTTGCACTGATTTGACTGTGGTGAATCAGTTCAGGGAGCTGGAGGACGATAAATAGCCTACAATAAAGCAGCAATTAGCTTTCAGCCAGCTCCCATCACTCGCTGATATGCTGCACAAACACCAGGAATGGTGCAGGAGAAGAGGGAAGGCTCTCACAGCCCAGGCCACAGCAGAGCCCATCTGTCATCAGGTTCAGCTTTCATGTACCAGCAGACTGCAGCTGCTGCTGGTCCCTACCTTCATCCAGAGCTCCCTCAGACAGGGCCAGGCACAGCCAGCACTGCTCCACCAGAGGCACAGAGAGTCAGGGCCACCTCATCCCTCCCTACAAAGTACACACCGGGGCCGAATTTCTCAGGCACTTTTTGTACCCGGGGCAGGGAGCAACCCAGCATGATCCAGCCATGTCAGCTGCTCTTTATCTGCCCATAATTACTAGAAAGCCAAGGAAGTGGATAAGGAAAGGCCTTCCTCCCAGACACCTCGTGCTTGGAGCAGTGCTTGCTCTGGAAGGAATGAAGAATGGATGTAACACATTGCAAATCTGACCGATGCTTTCAGTGGGCATTTAAAGAGAGAAGGTCTGCAGGACACTATAAAAATCTTCTTACTTTCATGCTGTATTTGAAATAAAACTCATGATTTAGAAAACCTATGCAAAATGCAGATAATTTCCACAAACAAGACAACTCATCTGCTCCTGGTATCTCTTCCAGTTTTATCTTAAAACCAGTAATTAATCCTGCCTTAACCATATTCCAACCATCTTTATGTCTGCACAGAGACTGCTCATTATTTAGTCAACTAACAAAACCATGCTTTAAGCACCATACCTCAGGTCATCAAAATTGTACCTCTGCTTTGCCTTCTTGCCCATGTTAGACACAAAACACACTACTAAAAACTATGTTTCAAAAACAAGAACAGTGTAACCTGGTATGGCTGGTGAAGTCACTATCTACCCCTGGAGACCACTGTCCTTTTGGGTTAAAAAATAAACACTGGTTTTCAGTTTGACTTCCTCAAAAGCTGCTGCCTTTGTGTGATGGGATACACAACTGGAAGGGCAAGCTTCCAAGCCATCTCAAGCCATATTTCCCTGCGAGTGCTATGTGCTTACTCAGAAGTCAATTCAAACCAAATTCATACCGTGAATATTCATGTCAGAATTCTGGGATCTGCCCCTGAATTTACAGTACTGAGCTAAGCATGCGTTGAAGAATGCAAAACCTACATTTTAAAAAGCAAATACGTGAAAAATACTTTTGCCATCAACTGGTTTTGCTTTCAGGTGTAATTAACATTTACAGGAAAAGTTCTTCATCTTTCTGAATAATTCATTTAAAGTTCAGAAAAATCAGTGGAGCTGTAAGCAGAGAAGTTCATTGTCCTCCTCCAAAGCTGTAAAACCTAAGATCCACATCTCGTTCTAGCCTATCAAGTTTATGGAAAAGGGAATAATTTCTCCAGCAGCTTTAGGCAGCTAAAGATGCATATAAGTAGCAGGAGGATTTTGTAAAGGATCTTTAAGCTGGCTAGGCAGCTGACTCCCATTTTTGTTAACAGCAGATAAGCATCTAACCCGATTAGAGACTTCTAAATCCAAGCAGCACCTTCTGTACCCATTACCTGCACACCAAAGTCAGCATCCACAAAGCTTGAGAGTGATTTGAATAATCAACTCCAGGCTATTTTGCATGGGTTTTAGTTGTTTTTATTCAAAAGCAAATCAACAGTAAGTTTGCAACTACAATTTCCATCCCAGAGACAGCTTTCCATTAGCAGTTTGTAACTTTCAAATACTAGATTAAAAAATATAATTGCTCAATCGGGATAAACCAGCACTAAATTCAGGGTACAGTTGGGCATTCAGCAACAGCTCTCCTTAAACTCAGTTAAAAGAATTCCACCCTTTCCAAGGCCTTGAATTCCCATATCTGCATGGCTTACTGTGTTTCATTACATATAAACCTGAAGATAAGCAAGCGGAAAAGGTTATTTCTCAACCCACTTAGTTCCTCAATTCAGTTCACGACGCAGCTGCACAAACGGCTACACCAGCACAAGGCTGGGAGCACGGACACTGCCTTCAGCCCCCGAAGTGCCCCGGGATACAGCAGGATGCTCCCGGCAGGAAACTCGGGCCAGAGCCTGCGCATCCCACAGCGCACACACCTCGGTGGGGCACACGAACCTTCAGTACCACCCTGCTTCTCCGGTAAATCCCATACAAACATGCAGGTCGTCTGCCAGTTCACAAACCATTGAGCCTCTGGGAATTACCCTTTTATGGGAAAATTAGTCATTCCCTCCCACAAGTCAAGATTTCTTGCTCATTTGATCCAGACAGCTGGCTTACAATTGAAGTGATTTGGTCAATTCACTCTCAAGACTAACTCTTCCGAGTGTGCCTAAAATGAAGCAGCTGCTAAATTTCAGAAGTAATTTACAAAGATGAACAAAACTGTCTCCAAATTAAATGCTTTTCAACTCTTACTGTTGTATTTCTCCCAAACAACAAAGCTTTCTTAACCAACTGCTGATGGATACGGTTTCATCAATTTTCCCTCTAAAACTCTCAGCACCACACCCATCACACACAGGGATTCTTTTCCTTACTTAAATGCTAATTGCCTCTCACGAGGCACCAATTCAATCATTTTTCTGCACAGTTCATCACAAGACACTTTAACGATCAGTTTTTTCACCGGGTTTTTCACGATGTGGAGACTCGGGGAGGTTTATACTTAGACTTCTCTGATATCCTAAAAGGCCCAAGGAAATCATAGAGAAAGATACAGGCAAAGGGCAGGATTGAGTCCAAAGGACCTGTCAGTGCTTCCTATGTAAAAGCAAAATGTGCCAGGGCAGGTCTGACATTCATTCCCCAACTTCTGGTCTGTGACTTCTTCACTCTGTACTAAAAGGACAGGAAGAGCCTGGGTTTCCTTCTGTCATCATCTCATCTTTTCGTTTTTGCTGTTTTTTAAAGCACATGAAGGGTGCTTGCTTACATAAAGGGATACAACCGTGAGCTGATAAAAACTTCTAAATACGTCTCTGTGAGGTGAGAACACGGCAGAACAGGGATAACACATACGGAATTTTTGTGAACTGCACTCACAGGCACAAATTCTTCTCCAAACCACATGAAGCACTGTCCCGTGCAGGGCCAGCAGCTGGACTCCAATGATCCCTGTGGGGATCCCTGTTCCAACTATGATTCCATGATAAGCACTCATATGAACACAGCCTATGACACACCAGAAACATCAAACACTGATCCCGTGATTGCACATGCACCCAACCACCAAGCCTTCTTCCTGAAGTAACTGTTAATATTTTGGGTAAAAATGTATATAGGGGCTAATACTGCATATACCTGAAAAAAAATGTAGAAGTTTAAATCTAAAAAATAAATGGATGCCTACTTGCTTCAAAATTACTTACGCATTTCTACCACAGAGTAATAGAAAATGTATTTAAGAGATGTAACAGGAAAAAAACCCCAAACCAAGAACCTGTGAGAGGGACAAAGATGGTTTCAAGCTTCTGGGAGCCAATCAATCCTAATGGCCTTCAAGAAAAATTAATATGAAAGCCAGCCACGTTAAAATGCTCATTATTTTGATGAAATACATACTTTTTCTATATTCTGTGCTTTTCACAGAAAACTTGTTGCCACAATAAGTTCACCCTTGCCAATATCTTCCCATCATTCCGCCTTCGGCCAAATCTTGGCAAGTTTGAAAATTATACAGTTTAAGCTTTACCTCCTAGCCTCTACTATGCAGACTGCAAATTCTTCAAAAAGAAGTAATTAATGGTTTGGTTTATTTTTGTTTTGTTTTTTTGTTTTTTTTTTTACAACAGGACACGTAACCAAATCCAGTAAAAGACAAAGATCTGGAATTTCAGCCCTCAGTGCATTTCCAACAGAGCCGCTTTAGTCACTTGGCAGCAAAAGGCACACAGGAAAAGTCCATCAAGTAACCAACTTCGAGAAGTTTCACAACCTGCCTGAAGTAATAATTTTGCAAGATAATGTGACACATTTGTCAAAAATTCAGTGATCTGTCGAGAAAGAAGAAGTTACTGAAGAGGTTGGCTGAGGATTTTAATTGTTACTACTCCATCCTTTTCCTGTCCTCCAGTTAATCTGGAGCAATATGAGCATGCAGGTTTTGGTCAAGCGCAGAGATCAGTAACAAGCCAGCCCTGCTTCCTGACTGCTGTGATAATGACAATATTGGCTGGGGTAGGAGACACACAATCACACCCCTATGTTTCAAACACGATCAGCACTGACTAGCATTTTGTCACTAGCATTTTTCCTCCTTTAAGTGGATTTACATAGCCAACAGAAAAAATTACTGTGAGAGCTGAATCCACTGCAAAAATAGCTGCACCAGGTGGCAGTAAAATGACAGTTCCTCAGGGCCTCAGCATTGATAAGTCACCATGGAGCAGCACTGCTCTGACAGACTTGGTTCTCCAAGGAATCTTTTTGCCAGGGTAGGCAAGAAGATGAAGACTCAAATCCTGCTTTCCCCCTCCCCCATATACACTTACTGATACGGACCAGATTTGCCAGCACAGGACATGCATGACACCACTTTATCCATTCTCATTTCTCATCAAACACTGCTTTTTCTCTGAGCAAACACTACTTCTCCACTGATCTCCTCAACAGCGTCTTCATTACCCAGAAGTATTTAAGAATTTCAGGAGCAGCTTCCAGGCAATACATTTTTTTACTACCAGTGACACTGTGTTCATTAGGAACAATCTCTGGGGAGATTAGTGAGTTTTAACTATTATGAAACAGGGCATCAGACAACCAGCCAGCACTCCCAGCCATGAAAAGCATGACCTTCAAAAACAAGTCCCTTCAGCAGTGCTACCTTGCTGCATTTTCCTCACTTAGGGGTAAAGAAACGAGCACAAATCCAAGCAAAACCACTCTACAGGTAACAGAATTACTTTAAATACATTCTATTTTTTGATCACTTTATGCTCTATCCATAGCTTCCTTACAGCCATACATCTCAGTACTGCACAACATCTCCTGTAGAAAGTCACGTGTTCAAAGCAAGCAGCAAAACCAGGGTTTTCCTTTAAGCCAAAGTATTTTGATTGTAACTGACAGCATTACATTTTTAGGTACAAGACAAACAACCTGTATTTTAAACCATCTCCACGGCAGTATT
>VZTR01010623.1:0-10361 GCA_013400775.1 Chaetops frenatus | reverse complement strand
GGATTTGGCTGGAAATCCTCAAAGTTGATGGATTAAACCTATTACACACAGAGGGAAAAAAAAAAAGGAGTTACCTGAGGGCTTCTGAGCCAACACTGAGGCCCAACCAAGCCCTGGAGGGATATTTTTGTTGCATTTTCCATAAGAACCAATCAACACACCCCTGGAGGGTGAAAATGCTCATCCAGCTCTAAAATATTCCAGGTGTAATTAAAATCTCTGTTATTTACTACTGGCTTGTAAAACAAAGGGCTGCAGGAGGGACAGAGAGACCTCAGGGGTTTGTTCTTGTGCTTGAAACCTCGTGGGATTCACCCCTGACCTGCCAGGGGAGGATTCCTAGGCTGTCAGGATCCCTCCTGGAAAGGAGGCGCCTCCCAAACATCCGGAGGCGTTTTTAATCCCAGAGCTGCGGGGAAATGCAGGACAACACATGCAGAGCCACCTGCAGGGGCTGGGCTTCTTCCAGCCTCATTCCTGCTGGGTTTCAAGCACTCCCGAGGGGATTTTTCCCTGATCCAAGAGCTCCCTGCACATGGATGGGGGAAGCAGAGCACCAGGACCTGCCAAGAGCTGCTTTATGAAGCACCAGCTGAAGCCTGTAACTGCTTTTGGAAGCCAAACAAAGGCACCTGCACAAGGTTTGCTGCTGCTCTGCTCGCTTTGATCCCACACATCTCTCCCCAGATGGGCTGAACCTGTGGCTGCCCCATCCCTGGATGAGTTCCAGGCCAGCTTGGGTGGGTTCGGAGCAGCCTGGGGGAGTGGAAAGTGTCCCTGCCCAAAGTTCCAGACCAGTTTGGGTGGGTTTGGAGCAGCCTGGGGGAGTGGAAAGTGTCCCTGTCCAAACTGGATGGGCTTTAAGGTCCCTTTCCAGCCCAAAATCTTGTGGGATTCCATGGGCTCAGAGGGAAAACCAGAGTTCACCCAGGAACTCGGGGATGATTTTTCATCACTTTGCCTGTTCCACTGAGGAGAAAAGACTTTCTCCTCTCTCCATTCCCACTCTGATTTATCCACTTCACTGCCCCTCCAGCGATGTCTCCCAAAGCCCTGGAGCAGCCTCCTCGAGTTTCCCAATCCCAGCAATCCCATCTCAGTAATTAAACCCTGCTCAAGCCCTGCTTGATCACCCAGAGCCCCATTAAAGAGCCTCTCCAAAGGCTCCAGTTCAAAGCCTGCGAGCCACACACCCCACAATTATTTATCAGCCAGATAAGAGGGTGAGAACTCGCTCCTAATTCTGCTGTGATGGGGAAAAGAACACGAAAATCAGCAGCTGCAGGGCCAGAGCTGGAAGATTCAATTAAGGTGATTGGCAGGGTGGTGCTGGAAATGCTGCTCCTGCTCCTCACCCGCGGCAGAGGAGGTGCCTGGGGACAAGATTTCTGCCTTGCCAGGAGAACAGAGGTGTCCTCGGTGTCCTCCAACCCCACTCAGCTCCTGGGTGATGCTCAGGTCCTTCCCTGCTCCTCCAGTTCTTCATCCTTTCCCCAAGGGTGGGATAAATCAATTCTCTCCCATTAATATCAGTAAATCTCTCAGTTTTGTGTTCAAATCTCTCTCCACTCACTGCAAGAATTGAGCAGAAAATTCCCTCAGGTTTTGATTTCTCTGATCTTGAACAGTCCCTGAGCACCTCCCAAACAGGAGCAGGATGAGAGTGGACAAAACCCAACCAGACTGAGATAAAGAATTTATTTTCCAGTAATACCAGTAAATCTCTCAGTTTTGTGTCCAAATCTCTCTCCCCTCACTGCAGGAATTGAGAAAAAAATTCCCTCAGATTTTGATTTCTCTGATCCTTGGCTTGAACAGTCCCTGAGCACCTCCTAAACAGGAGCAGGATGAGAGTGGACAAAACCCAACCAGACTGGGATAAATAATTTCTCTCCCATTAATACCAGTAAATCTCTCAGTTTTGTGTCCAAATCTATCTCCCCTCACTGCAGGAATTGAACAAAAAATTCCCCCAGGTGAACACACAGAGAGGTTTTGATTTCTCTGATCTTGAACAGTCCCTGAGCACCTCCCAAACAGGAGCAGGATGAGAGTGGACAAAACCCAATCAGATTTAATTTCTTTAGGTCTTCACTGATTCTGATCCCCCTGCTCTGCTCATGCCACAGGAATTTCATCAGCTGTAATAAAGATGCTCGTCTGATTTATAGGAGAGTAATTGGGGACAGAGTCAGATCTTCTAGGCCAGCTAATCAGAGTCAATCTAAAACTCCCGAGTGAAAATCACGAGGGAAATGGAGATTAAAGATGCTGGCAATTAACTCAGACCTCCTCAGTGCTCCCAGGGAGGCAGCAGGTTTACATTGCTTTTTCTGGGGTCACTCCAGAGGTTGCACTGAACGATTTCTTTTATTGCTCAGAGAAGTTTTCATCATAAACCCCCCTTTCCTTTGAGCTCTGCCAACATTTTTACAAGCCCTTGTCTGCAGCCCACTCCAGAGCAGGACTTTTTTTTTTTTTTTTTGCTTCGGTGTCAGATAACAAAGAACAAAAAGAATCATCCAGGGGGAAAAAAAACCAAAACCTCATTTAAACTGCAACTTTAATTAGTCAAGGGCTGTTAGAAAGCACCAAGGGCTGGTGCCAGAGCTGGAGCTCCAAACCCACCTCGAGGTGCCACCAATCAATGGAGGGAAGGTTGGAAAAATCACCGTGGGAAGCCAGATCAGAACCAAATGCAGAGCACACAAAACCCCAGCCCGGAGCTGTCTCGTGGCAAGATTTCCCTGCTCTGATTCCTTGAACAAACTTCATCTGGAGTGACAGCCTCCCTGAGCACGGACCCAAAAATCAACCTCTCCCTTATTAAAATCCTGATAAAACACAGCTCTGGCAAGCAGAAATTCCTTCTGATTCCAGGGCTGCAGCTGCTGGCTGAGGCAGCTCTGGAAATCCAGAGAAAGCCACGTTTGAAGCCTTCATCTTGACTGACATCTATAATTTGCACTCAGCCACTTCTTCTCTGGCCTAAGTTGAGCCCTTTGGGGGGAAAAAAAATGGGAATTATCTGCATCCAAATCAGTTATCCTGAACCTAAGAGCAACTCTGAGGACGGCTGTGAGCGTTTGGGGTCATTTCCTTTTTATCTCCTCATTCCCCTGGCCCTGCTTGCCAGGCTTTTGGATATTTTATTTTCATCAAATCTATCAAGATGGGATCCAGTGCTGTAAATTGGGAGGGCTATTAATTACCCTGATGGCCTCAGGAAATTTTAGAGGGCCTTTAGCCTCCATTTCTGAAAGCTTTTTATCTGAATTCCTCCCTCTTGGGTAACATGGATTTGGCTCCCAAGCACTGCCCAGCAAATATTCCAGGGAATATTCCACAGGCAGAGCGAGCTTGGCAGATAATCAAATCCCTATTTTTGAAGCCGACGTCACAATTTTAATTATTTCCTCCCGAAACATCTCGTTAAGGAACCTCTGTGGCCAGAAAAACAGGTTTATTACATTGAGTAACATCCTTTGAACAGATGCTTTGCTTTGCACTTTGAGGCCTTGCTGGCTTTGTCATTTCTTCAGAATTTATGATTTGCAAAGCAAGAATTTGCTCTGAAAAGTGGCCCTAAATGATGGAAAAAAAGAGGAAATTGTGCTTCATTCCACATCTTGGGCTCCTGACCTGTCAAATTTGTTCCCTAAATGCGATCCCTGGGCAGTGCTGGAAGTTCTTGGTGGATTTTGGGAAGCAAAGTGGGCAATAAAGTGTGGGGTAAAGTCAGAGATGTCACTGAGGCTGTCGTTTGTCACCCAAACCCTCATGGAATTGTAGCTCTGGGATTAAAACCAGCCCAAATTCTGATCTTGCTCCAAAAGGAAGGTGAGCTGTTGTTGTTTCACACGAAATAATGCAAGGCCCTCATCTGACAGCAAAAACCTCCCCGATTTCACCCAACTGCTGCTCCAACAAATCCCATCCCAGTCCATATTCCCGAGGTTTGATTTGCTGGGATAATGATCCCGTGTTTCCATGGTTTGTGTAAAGGATCCTTGGCACAGGGAAGGGATTTGACTCTTTAATTGCAGGACTAATGAGTCCATCAGCACCAACAGCCCCAGAAATCCCAGGGCCCCAAAAATCCCAGAGCTCCAAAAATCCCAAAATCCCAGATTTCTGGCAGAGCCAAGCTGGGATGTGAAGGGTTTGCCATGAGGGAAAGGGAAGCAAAGCCAGGCTCAGGTCTTTGCTTCCAGCTGAGGGGATTTTACAACTTATTCCAAATCATTTTTGGGATGATCAGGTTGGGAAATCAGGATGAAGGAGCTGCACCTTTGGCTCAGGGGAAAAAAAAAAAATCACAGAGGAAATTTGGGGCAATCAAAGCAAAGTGAGATTTCCCTGTAAGAATTAGGGACTTCTGGAATATCCTGAGCTGGAAGGATCAGAGTTCAACCCTGACACCCCAAAAATCCCAGTCTGGGCATCCCTGGGAGTGGTGTCCAAACCCTCCTGCAGCTCTGGCAGCCTCGGGGCTGTCCCCATTCCCTGGGGAATTGTTCCACTGCCCCAGCACCCTCTGGGGGAAGAACCTTTCCCTAAAATCCAACCCAAACCTCCCTGTCCCAGCTCCAGCCATTCCCTTGGATCAATTGTTGATGTTCCCCAAAACAGCAGCTTTTTGATCTCCTGACTGGACTCCAGTTTAGGCTGGGACCCTTCTTCCTATTCCAAACATGAGAATCCATGATTGAGGTCGGGTGAAACTCTCCCGAAACTCCAGGGGTTTGGAAGTCCAAAATTCATCTACAGGAGGTTTTAATTGCATCCAACACCTCCCACAGGTTATGGGACCTCTCCTGGCATCAGGGTGGCCTCTCTGCCCTGTCCTACACGAGACAATTCCAACCTTCAAAGCCAAGATTTCCCAAAGGCAACAAATCCCTCTTGGAAGCACGCTCCGAGCTGCTTTTAAAGGGCTGGGTATTTTTAGCTGGGGTATTCAGCCTGAGAGCTCTTCAAATGCAGCAAGAGCTGTTTATTTGGCTGACCAAATTAAAAAAAGCAACACCAACAGAGCTCCAACCCCGTCATTTCCAGGGAAATATTTTCGGTGATCCAAAACAGATTCGAGTTGAGTGACAAAGCATCATCTCCAAGCAGTGAGAATGAAAAGCTCCAAACTCTTCTCCTGCCAAATTCAGCACAGAGAAGAGTTGTTGGCACAGATCTCCAGTTTAAAGGCTGAACCATTGGAAGAAAAAATTCCTTTTGGTCCCAGATCCCAAATTGCTCTGCTCAACGACCACTGAAAACACGGGCACCCAGGGTGGCAGCTCCCGAAAACACGGCCCCAAAATTACTTTGGGCACAGCTGGAAACCTCAGACCTTTTCCTTCTGTTCCAGCTTTTTGGCTCTTTCCCAAAATCTGTGGGAAGTGGGAGAGCAGAGGGTGCAGCAAAAAGCAAACAGGAGGATTAACAGCACCTTCGGATGCTGCTGGAGCCGGTGGGAAAACCATTCCAGAGCTGGAATTCTGTAAGGAGCTCGAGCTCCCAGAAAGAACGAGGAAAACAGGTCCCCAAAATGTCCCCATTGATGCCACCTGGGGGACAGCCCAGCCCAAGGAGGATCCAATGGATTCACATGGAGAAGCTGTGGCTGCTCCATCCCTGGAAGTGTCCAAGGCCAGGTTGGGAACACCCTGGGATAGTGGAAGGTGTCCCTGAGATGAACTTTAAAGGTCCTTTCCAACCCAAAGCATTCCATGGTTCTCTGGACGATTCTTCCCATTCTGTCCTGCCTGAAGGTTCCAGATCAGAAATTTGGGATTTTTATCTCCCCATAAATGATTTTTTCCTGCCTGAGGGACAGCTCGAGGACCCCCAGCTCATGGCTGTGCTTGGCCTGAGCAGGAGTGCTCTGAAGCCCACACCACTTTTCCCTTAATTCCAACAGAAATATGGATAATTCCCACTGGAATTTCCCACTGGAAAGACTCCCAGGCCAGGGAAGAATCCTCAGGGAAGGATTTTGATCCTGAGGAGCAGCAGTTCAGAGTGGGCAATGGCTGTGGAGCAGGAGAGGAGATAAATGAGCTCCAGGACATCTCCCAGGCCCTGTCCCCGCTCCCTGGGATGTGGAATCAGCCACGGGACACAAACCAAGCTCCTCCCCAGCACATCCCAACGTGGGTCAATCCCTGGTTGCATTGAGAGCTCCCACAGGCTCCCAGCTGGAGCACAGAAGGGATAAATTCCCATCCCCCCCCAAAAAAAGGGATTTGTGCAGGTGGCTGGCACTGCCCTGTGCTCCTGCTGCTGCCACTGCCTCGAGAGCCAAGGGAAAAACAAAGCAAAAAGAGGCAGCAATTCCCTGATTTTTCCCCCCAAAGCCTGGCTGAATCCAGGTGCAAAGGGAGCTTCTCCACCTGGAAGTTATGGAGGGAAGACCCTGAACTCCTGCTGCTCCCAGGTCCCTCTGTGCTGCTCCATTCCCATCTTTCTCCGGATAATTCAGCCCTTCCCTTCCCGGGAACTCTCATCCAGCTGGGCTCTCTGCAGCTCTCCTGAGCACAACCTGGCTTTTCCTGGTCCCTGGCAGCAGCAGATTCCTCAGGGAGATCCCAGGGATGTGGATGAGCTCCTTTCCTGGGATGTTTTCCCAAGGAAATCTTGGAGAAGCGAGAGGTGCTCAGAACACCAAACCCAGCACAGGAGCCATGAGGGTTCCTCGTTAAGGGAGAGTCTCTCGTTAGGGAAGCCCTCAGGAAAATGCAGCCGCCTCTGGAATCCACGGGAAATGTCACTCCAAAGTGCCAGAAAAATCCCTCTTGGACTGGATGGGCATTTCCTGAATTACAGGGACTTTTCTTGAAATGCCCATGGAATTTTTCCTGATGGATTTGCTCTCAAAGCTCAGCCCTTATCCCAGAAGGATGAGGGAGGAACTGGGTATCCCCCTTCATCTCCTTTTGGATCTGGGATGGTTTTTTCCCCTCAACTTTTGCCAGAAGCCTCACCCAGGAGCAAAGTGTGAGTACAGGGCTCCATGTCCTACAAATCCTACATGAAATGATCCACTCAAAGCAGCCTAAACATCCCTTCTTCCCAAACTTCCAGCTTCCCAATCCCTTTCATTTTCTCAGGATTTCTGCACTCAGGCCTGGCCACCCCGAGGCTGCTGCTCAGGGAGGTGGGAAGGTTTTGGTTTCTCCACTGGAGCTGTCAGTAATTCCAATTAAATTGGACTTTGCTGAGGTGGGTAATTCATCATCTGCCGTGTGACAACAATACCTGTAATTACTGCTGGGCTTGGTGGGGCTGGAATTCATCTGCAATAAAGGGATCTTCATATCATGCCAAACCTCACAGTTAATTTAGGTTCCATCTCCTTTCATTTAGTCTGTAATAAGCTAATTAGTTCACCTAATTTGCCACTGAACGTGCCTTTGTAACAAATACAGACACGAATTAGCCTCTTGCACAACAAATGAGGGGAAGGAAAACATGAATCATTTGCAGGATTACATAAGGAATTATAATCCTTTTCCAGCACCCAGGGATGCAGCCATTCCCTTAATTATTTTTAATTTTTTATTTTATTTGCACCAGGTTCTCCTATCTCTGACTTCTCCTTGGAATGACACATTTCCCTGTTTCCCTGCTGTCATCATCCCAACTCTGGGAAGTTCAGGGTCACTCCCATGGAAAGAAATGTCTCTTAAAAGCCCAGTTTTGGCAGCTGGAAGAGCTCACTCATCCTTGGGGCTCTGCTGGATGATCTGGAGTGGAAATCTTCACATTTTCTGCAAACTCTGCCTTTTTCTGGTTTTGGTTTGGTTTATTTGTAGTGTGAATGGTGAATTGGAAACTCCTGGGCATGACCTGCCCCTGGAAATTTCCTTCTGGATCTTCCCCTGTGGGATTAATTTCATCCCTCTCCCTTCTGACAGCTCCTAAACCACACCAGATCATGGAATCCTGGAATGGGTTGGGTTGGAAAGGACTTCAAAGCCCACCCAGTGCCACCCCTGCCATGGCAGGGACACCTCCCACCATCCCAGGGCTTTCCAACCTGGCCTTGGACACTTCCAGGGATGAGACAACCTCTGCCAGGGCTTTTCCATCCTCACATTCCTTCCCATTATCCCACCCATCCCTGCCCTCTGGCAGTGGGAAGCTGTTCCCCCTTGTCCTGGCACTCCAGACCCTTTCCAGAAATCTCTCCCCTCTTTCCTGTCAGCTCCTGGAAGGTCACCCTGGAGCTCCCTCCTTCCCAGGCTGAACAAATGAGGATTCCTGGCTCATTTGGGATAAATCCCAAGGGAAGCTCTGTCCAGCAGCCCTCTGAGCTTGCCACGATTCCCACTGGAGTTCTGCCAGCCCTCAGGGCTCTCTCCACACCACAATTCCTACAAAGTGCCACGGATTCTTTATCCTGCAGCAGAAGAATGGCTGGGCACAATGGCTCATCCCAGGAAATCAATACCTGTCCCCAGGGAAGCTCCTGAGTTCCTAAATCCATCACCTGAACTTCCTGCACTGCTTTTAGAGCCCTCATCCCACTGCTGACCTGCTCCAGCTGTTAAATGGGATGAGAGCACCATTCCAGGGATTTATTTGCTAAATGTCCTCTGCTTCCAGAAATGGTTTGGATTTAGCACCTCCTGCACTGATGATTTCCCCTTCCCACACCCAGGGTGAGCCAGCACCTTGCTGCCTCTTTACCTGGAATTAAATCATTCCCAGCTCCTAAAAAATGAGCCCTGGCTTCCAGCAGGAATAAAGACATGAGAAGAGTTTCTGGCTGGAAATCCTCTGGAGCCTTTGGACGGCCTGAGCAGCACTAAAAGCCATCATCGACCTCCTGGCAGCTGCCAGAAAGATTTAAGGACACGAGATCCAACTTTGCCAGGCTTTGTTGTGCCCTAAGGAATCAGCTGAAACGTCTCCGGGGGCTGGAGAATAAAACTGAACCTTCTACAGATGAGGAAATCAAATGCCAAGATGGAATGAAAATCTGCAGCCTGGAAAAAGGCTCGGGAAGGGAAGAGGCAGCAGGAATTCTCTGGAGAAGCTCCTGCTCCTCCTCAATGCCCTTTCCCTGTGGAAAAGAGCCAGGGGGGATCTCCTGGGAACATCCCTCAGCTCCATCAGAGAGCAGGAAAAGGAGAATTCCCTCCTCATATTTGTCCAGCACTCACTGCCAGCCAGCAGCTCCTCTCTTCCTCCCTAATTCCAAAGCATTTTCCCAAAAAACCCACTGGGATCTGCCTGAACCCCTCTGGATTTGGTTCTGAGCCTCAGGCACCAGCACTGGGATCCAAGGGCAGCTCCTGAGGGTGCTCACAGCAAACATTCCCCACTTCACAACTCCCAGGTGAAAACTGGAAGTTATGAAATTCACGGGATAATCTGGAATTGGGAGGAAATCCATAAATTAAAGGCAGAGCTCTGGCTGAGTAATTATTCCTCGTTAACGAGGCTGAAAGGAGAATTCTCCTCCAGGAACAGATGTCACCTCCACTTCAGGGGGACTGAATCAACCAGGGCGTCCAGGCAGAGCCAAAGGAACGCTTTCCAACCAGGAATTGCCCACTGAAAATGGAAAAGAACTCAGGGATCATTCCCAGCTGGGGCAGCCCTGGAAATCCACAGCCTCTGGAATGTGTGGATGAGCTCTCAAAAAATTCCAGAGCTACAAATGCTTGGAAAATCCTTCAGTTATGGTGAGCTTTATCACCTGTAAAATCTCAGCCCAGTCTCAGGGAGAAGCACTTTGGTCTTTTCTGAAGAGCTGTTCCTGAAAAGAGAGTGGAGTTCCCTGGGGGCGGGATTTCCTCTCAGGAATTTTGGCCAGAAAGGATTTTTTTCCCACTTCCAGCATTCCATGTGACTTAAAACCAAGCCTAAGCCATGCCAGGTTCCTACATTTTAGCACAAAATTAAGTTTTGCTTAAGAACCTCAACACCACTTTCAGTTTCCTGATGCTTCAACAATCAAGACCCTGCTCCCAGAAATCCCTGGGATTTGTCTGATTTGCAGAGGTGGAATTTGCCAGGAGTTTTTCTGCCTCAGGAAGGTTTTTTTCCCCTCTTTTAAAATGCTTTAAAAATTAAAGTTTCTTCTCTCCAAATGCTTTCTTGCACCATTTATTGCCTGATTCATTTATTCCCCATTTCTTTATTTGCAGTTTCACTCAGGGCCGGGCGAATTCCTTCCTCCTCTGCCAGATTTACCAAAACTTACCTGAGCATAAAAACGATGAACCCCAAAATGAGGAAAAAATAGGAAACCAACAAAAACCCAAACTAAACAACAGCAACAACAAAAAACCCCCAAACAACCAAAAAAACCAACCAAACCAAACAACACACAACCCCCCCAAAACCAACAAAAA
>VZTR01010574.1:19503-51130 GCA_013400775.1 Chaetops frenatus | reverse complement strand
AAAAAAAGAATGTTAAATCACTAGCTGCTGTATTTACAGAACTGTTTTTAAACTGTATCAAAAGAAACAAAGTCTTTTGTATTGTTACTGTTGTACTGCTACACTAAAAGCTCACACAGTAGTTTTCATGTAAATATGTGTAAAATCAATAGTCTGTGGCAAGGATCAAGACAGCATTACTCCTCCATATTAACAGAAATGTGAGAACTTACCTATTTCTCTGTGTTTATGGACACTAAATTGAAATATTCAAAGATTTCAAAATATTATTTTTAATTTTGTTCCTTAATATGAGCATAAATAATGATGTTATAATCTGTGAGACTTAATGTTGGTATTTAGTCCTCCTGTAACTAATCCAGGAGCTGATAACACACCTACTGCACCAGGACTAGTGCCCTCAGGTATGAATTTAAATGAAGAAGGGCTCCATTATTTTTTAATGGAAGCCCAGTTCTTCAAAGACTCCATCAAATATAAAGGCCCATGAGCTTCTGACTGAAAAAGTATTGTAATGACTTCTCCGAGGTCTGAAGTACTGCAGTAAACATCCAGCTACTAGGTCTTAGAACAATGGCTTTTATGGTAAATATATTGTGATAATTCCTTAAAGTCCTATTAATGTCTGAGCTGATATTTTAAGAGTAGTGCCTATGGCTTGGTGATCCAGTTTTTATAACACACAATCTGATGGAACATGTGCATTTACCAACATTGTTTTTCAAGAAACTTTAGCTTTTCCTACTCTCCAAAAGGAGAGATTTACTTTTGTGCTGTGTTACGTACTGGAAATGGTCAGCTCCTGTTAGAATCATTTAGGTAGCTGCTATAAATTGAAGTGGGAGGCCTGTACCCTCATGCATAACAATTTTGACAGATGCACTGCATTTTTTCCAAACATGATTTCAAAACTGTAAGTAGGTGAAAAAAATTTAGGTTGTTACAAAGAGTTTTACGCTCTTAGAGGGTTGCGTGGTTGATATTTGGGGATGGAGAAGTGAACATCAAGAGCAAAACAAGTTAAAGTGACTATCTTTGCAATGTGCAAAGTATTAAGAAAGTTGTCAATATTATGCTTTTCTCATATTTATTAAATTAAGTTTTGCATTCCAGAGTACCTTGCCTTAAGTACGTGCATTTGTTAAAGATGTGATCAAAACCCCGAGATTATGTGAATTCCTGTTGATCCTTCATCTACAGTGTTGAGTGTTCCCCCACTGCTGGGACTGTTTATGGTGATCTGGATCTAATAAGTGGTCTTTTTTCAAACCTAGCACTTAAATACTTATTTGGTTTTTGTCTGCCCATCATCTTTTTACTTACATCCAGGATATTTTTTTCTGTCTAGGAGTTTTTGGATCAGACAGGAGGCCTTATATTTCCACTCATTCCTTCTACAGGTTAGCGTAAGGACAAAAGGAAAAGAAAGAATGGGTTAGAGGGCTCCCATACTACCACACTAACCCATTAAGTAACATGGAAAAATATAAACATTTCAAAGACAAAATATGAAAAATATTCTTTTTCCTGTATCTTTTTTAATTTTCCTTATGTTTAAGGTAATTTTAGGTACTCCATCAGTACATGTTGAGGGAATATTTTCTGGAAAAAATGTTCTGAGGATTTCTGGATCTTCTGAAATAAATAGATTTTGGATGTACACAGTGAACAAAAGCCTCTGCTTGTTAAAAATTTTTCAAGCAACTTACTTGTTTGCTCAGTTGTCTTGTGAGTTATATGTTTGGAACTGAAAGCCGGTACAATCTTCATAGGATATTATGACTTTATCCTACTGTCTGCTCCCACTTTCAACTGCCACTATTTTGGCAAATTTTAGACTTAATTGTTGTTATTATTAATGCTGATATTATGATTAGATATAATCTGCAAGTTCAACAATTTGAATGTAATTTTTTTAATAGCATCATGGCATAAACTGACTAGTACGTTCCATCTATATGGTACATAGATGCTTTTCTTCTTTTAGCCTAGATTCTCTCAAACAGAAAATTATAGCATCTGTTAGAAGTGCTTGCAGGTCATTTTTACAGAGCTAAAATCCTTTTCATACAGCAATAGTCAGCTCTGGTTTTTTGGGTAGGAGGTTTTGGTTTGGGTTTTTTTCTGTTAGCAGTGCATGAGAAAAGCTTACCCTATATTGTTGTGCTCAAATGCTTCTCTCTGAACTGTTGTTCACTGAATTGTCTCTGGACCTAGCAAACCCTGTTCCATTTGAGCCCCCCGTGATGTACAGAAGCAGCCCCAAACAAAGTTTCAACAACAGGGACTATTTATGCAAAAACAGAGATTAAATTAATTTTGGTAAAAACCAGAACTGATTAGTATCCTGATAGTTAAATTCATTAGCAGAGTCCCCCAGTTCCACTTCAGTTAAAGCAGTGTTGCAAGATAAATGAGTGATCCTTCCCATGCTACTTTCTTTCCTTTTAATAATCCCTGGAACTTTGGTTGCTGGAAACATCTGAATTCATTTGGTCCCATAAACACAACAGATATCTGTAGAGCAGAATTAAAAATTAGAATTACTTTACATGTTAGTGTAGTTTGTGTGTAAATATAATCCTTAAATTTCTGTTCCACTAAAATTTATTCTGTTCTATTTAGCTAATTTCTATTCATATTTTCAAATAGTACAGTTGGGGATTCTTTCCTTTGTAATCTTTTTGGGAAGGAATTTTTTTTCTAATACTTCAGTGACTTTCTGCATCAGATTGCAAGGTAATGTTACAGTCAGTAATGTTTACATCAACAAATGTAAATTCAAATTAAATCTATTATTTAAATAGCATAATGGAAACACATGGTGCTTTGTAGTCATGTAATTAAAGAAGATCTGTGCCTCCAGGAGTTTATGATCTGAAGATCAAAACCATTTCCACATGGAACAGACCTCTTCTAAATTATCGGTCTACAATTTGGGGATTTTGTCTTGCATATCTTCAGCATAAATTTTACTCCTGTGCAGAGATTTCAACCAGGCCAGTGCAGAACTGTCTGAGATGCAATGCCAAAGTTTTATACTTGACAGTTTGTGCAGGGGCAATTTCCTCTCTAGCACAGAAAAGCTTGGTGTTTTGATGTCAAGATTTATACCTCCCTTTTTTAACAGCAACACTGTGAACTAAACTTTTTGAATTATACTATTTTAGTTAGGGGGGGGAAAACTCAATTTCTTACATTTAACAAGGAGTCTGACTAGCCATGCTTTTTTTTTATCTTTTATTTTTTTCTTTTCCAGTTGTGAAAGTAATTTTGTGCAAAATTGCATTTGAGTTAAATTATTCACTCATCCTGGGGCAATAGCCTGTGTTCACTTTCCTGCTGAGCCAACTAAAAATATGGGCAACAGACCAGCCTAGTATTCCATTGTTACCTTACATAATATGGTGTTTTGGAAATGATGATGAAGACAACCTGGATATTTCATGGATGAACTAGTAGATTCATAAACTGAAAGCTTTGCTTGCTATTTGTAATGGTGTTTTCTCTCTTCCTTTCAAACCTGTGCTTACAAATCGGAGATGTTGCTTTTATTTAAAAAGAAAAGAGGAGAACAAAGAAAAGGGGGAAAATATCAATCTTCTTTTTTCCTTTGAGGACATCTTTGCTGGAATTGCTGGCTGAGTTCCCTCAAAAGGCTTGCACTCTTTCAAAACTTGGAACCAAGTTCAGACCCCAGCTAGGTGAGGTAGAAAACTTTGTTCAGTTTACTTAGTTTTCTCCCCACAATATGCTACAAAAGAGTCTAGGTGTAAA
Source organism: Chaetops frenatus (assembly GCA_013400775.1). Taxonomy (NCBI): domain Eukaryota; kingdom Metazoa; phylum Chordata; class Aves; order Passeriformes; family Picathartidae; genus Chaetops; species Chaetops frenatus. The sequence continues at coordinate 47,353 of VZTR01010574.1, read as the reverse complement.
CACATGGGTGCTTATTGTCAAAAGTGTTGGTTTGGGATTTCTTCCAATTATTATCCTAATTAGGAATCTGAATTAAAAAGAGTTTTTCATTTCTTTTGGGCATGGGGAACTAAATGAAGACTGGTCTGTGAACCCTGTGACTTACAGGTACCTGCAAACCTTCAAGCCCCTTTTTTTGCTGTAATGACATAACTGCAAAATAATTTCACAGCCTTAAGAGGCGACTTTTGCCTTTAACCTGCTTGTCTGAGGACTTTCCTTAAACTGATACAGGCTTGGACAGTACCTCTCACATCACATGTTCTGTTCTGTGTTCCAGGGCTTTTTTTCTCAAAGCTGTTGCTTGGGATTGCACAGCTTGGAGGTGCTGCTGTGTTTGGTTTTACTCAGTTATTTAAATCCATTAAACATGAGTTCTGGTCATTTTCCAATCCTATGAATTCTTTGAGCTGTGGCAGCTAGCAGAAATAAATCAGCACTTTGTTGCAAACTATGGCCATTTTTCTCCAAGCATTGTGTTCCAATTTTACCCATGCTGTGCTACAGATCATGACATTGCTGGATTCAGGGCATCTCTAGGCTGTGTGGATTTAACACTGTAATGAACTTTTCTAACATCTTGTAAGATAAAGCTGTGAAATGATTGTGTGTTATGACTTATAGGCATTAATAAATGTTTGTGCTTTTCTTCTAAAACTGTTTGAGCTAAGTTTTGTACCTCAGGTAAAGCTATACATTGAGCAGAGTAAAGTAAAAGATTTCTCCACAAGGAGCAATGATCCACATCCTACCTTCTGCATATTTACAGCTGGATTTCCTTTGTACTGTCCTTTTTTTTTTTTTTAACCTAACTATAGCTTTCTGAGCCTTTGGGTCATATGGTGTGTGGCTTCACACAAACATTTACTATATGACAGGCTAACTTAGCAACCAAGATTTGTTTGCTTCTTCTTCCTACTCAGTGCTTTTGTCTTGTGCTGACATACTGGATTCTGTGCTGTACAAAAGGAAGCCCTCGATGACAACTAGTGTAGCATTATGTTTGGGACCTGTGCTTTTGGATCTAAACTCAGATGAGCAACTTGTGCTTAGAAAATTCAGTACTCGGCATTACCAAATACCAGGTTTCTTTTGTAACAGTTCAATCAGTGATAATCTCATCGTTCTAATATAACAATGGAAAAAAAGTCTTATCACTTGGGGTACCTGAATTTCAGGGTGCTTTGGGTAGGAAGATAACCAAAAGTAATAAGATTTCCTAAGACGGTTTAGCATTGATAGTCTTAAACAACTCACCCTCCAAAATACAGCAGAACAACAACCCCAAACTACAGAGGTTCTGTGAAAAAAGACAATAATTCTGTCATCAGACACTTAAATAACAGATTCCGATGCAGAAAACTGTCCCAGATTCCAGCATTCCTTTCAGCTGAGATTAGAAAACAAGGTAGACTTAGCATGAGAAATAGTATCTTTATATGAAGAGATTGCTCTTGTTAGGCCCATATGTGAACCATATATCCAGATTCTCTCTACATCCGCTCACTTGTCTCCCTGTCAGCATCTGAAGAGAGATCCCCAAATGTTCAAATGTACCTTTCAGATCAGAATTTAATTTTAGAAGACTATCTTGGCCTATTAATTTTGATCATAGCAATGCTGTGGTGGCAGAGACATCAGATGGCAAGTAAAATTTCAGAAATCAAAATGCTACAAAGCTGTAGAAATACATGCAAGTGCAACTTGCAGTAATAGGTCACAGTAATTATATATGGTAAAATATATGTCGTTACTGAATAAGAAATAATTCATCAAGGCATATATTGTTCGTGTGCACTTGGTGCGTTACCAACTGCAGTGTGGAGGCTGAATACTTCCAGGATCTGTGTGTGTCCGATGAGGAAGGCAAAGTTTAAGAACCAAAAAACATGGTTCCAGAGCTGACACTTGTAGAATTTGGAACTTAAGTACTGCAGAGCATCTTGGACATTTTTGTAATTTATTTGTTTTCTTATGCTCAAGGCATTAAATTAATAAAAACTGATTACATTAGAGTAATTTGCATACCATGAAACTTGTCAAAGTGTTAATTGAAGTCTTTCAGATACCTGATTGATTACTTATTTTCCCTTTAAGGTACATTTTCTTATTTTATTCTTAAAATTAAGTACATGAAGTCACCATGAAGAACTAGAAATGATACTAAAACAGGACTCACAAAATTAAAAATGCCAGTTGAAGAGATGTAATGTTTCAGTGTAATGATTCTATGTTTTCTGTTTTAATAATGGATGTCTGAGGGCGTTCATGTGGTTAAAAAGGAAGAAATCAATTCCCTTGCTAATATCCTCACTTCTACTTGTAGTCCTTTTCAAACTGAAGGAGTTTTGCATTCAATTCCCTGTTTCTCTTTGTCTCAAAAGAGGAAAAGCATTCTGTTATTTCTACAAATCACTGTAGAAATTCTGTTGCTTCTACAGCTTACAAATGAGGTGCCCAATAAAACTGGGTAAATGATTTACAATTATTAATCAAACATTTCAGGTATATCTAGAACATGAATACAGGAAGCTTTAAACCTATTTTAATAATCATTATTATCCAATATAGTAAGAACTGTCATTTCTTTAAAAACTTTTCAAAAGTTCACTCTACCCCCACCACATTCCAAAAAGCCCCACCCAAACAAACTCAAAAAGATATGAACAGGGTATCATAGAGGAGTCTTCATCAGACCCAACCTGTTTTTCAAGTGTTCCAAACTGCAATCCAGTGAACCTATTGGCACTTTCTACTGGAAGTCATTAATGATGGCCATGGGTAAGCAGCAGTTCAGTTACACTCTGCAGTCAAGGGAGAAGCGTTTGATGTACGCTGCACCTTCATAATTTTCCATTGCTTGTCATGAGAATAAACTATATATTTCTTTTTTTTCTTAGCCTGCAAACAATAAGAAAGTGTGCAGCATTTTCATTATTTCTACAGAAGTCAGTTTGCAACAGGTCTTGGTGAAGACTTCACCCCATGGTTACTTTATTCACCTGCTCTTGGACAAGAAGTCATAGCACATATACAAAGTTAATTTTCTCTCTCATATCTAAATCTAAAACCATACTTTTTGCTTAAAAATTAAATTGAAAGTCTGAAGTGCCTAATCAGATGCATGCTTCACATGTGCAAAGGACTTCTGAAGGCCAGGCCTTCTGAAATTCTGTTTCTGTTGTTTGTATGGACTCTTATTGAAAGGAGAGCAGTACTGGATGTTGCCAGTGAAGGATTGGGATGGGGTGAGGAAGTCTGTGAGAGCTCTCCACGCACACCTTCCTCTGGAACTTCAGTCACAGCTGATGTGCACAGACATACCAAATGCGATCACAAACATTTGGTTTTGACCTGATCAGTTCAGGAGACAGCCTGCGGGGTTGATTATTGCTTTGCTATCCAAAGCAACACAGTGGATAAAATAGGCATTTTTCAACCCTAAGTGCTACTGAGTTACTAAAAGTCTTCCAGAAGAATGCAAAGACACACACAGACACTCCTCATCTAGGAAAATAAAGGAAGTGAGTATGTGCAATCAGATAATTTGAAATAATTTTCTCTCTCATCTCACAGAGTCCTCTAGGATTGGGGCAACTGGGCCAAGCCTGGGCATTAATACCTAAAATGAAAATTGGTTAATGAGCAGAAATATATGTGAAACATAGAAGGTCTGAAGAGATTAACTCAAGAGGCTGGGGAGGGGTTTTGCTGATTTTAATATATATATTTTGGCATAATTTCATAGTTTGTAAGTTTTTATTATTATGCATAGAACTAAATGAAATCTTAATCTGTAGTTAAAAATATTTCTTATTACTGTAAATACCTTCCAAAGAGTTCTTTATTATAGCTGGTAAATCAAGCCCTATCAAATTTAAACTGAGCTAAATTGCTACGTCATTGCCGCATTTTACATTTTAAAATACAAGTGTGTTTTGAACTTCTGTCATCTTTTTCTTAAGAGAAAGAGAGAAAAAATGTAATTATTGGAGGAGAAAGTGTCTTTTTAATTTTTGTTTTATATAAAACTATTCCAAAGCAATGTTGATTAAATTTTAAATAGCCTTGAGACAGAGAGTACTAGGGAAAAGGAAAGCACTAGCCTTAAACAAACAGCTTGCAAACCTAGTATTGTGTCCTCAAAAATGCTGGTTTCAACCAAATCTTCAACATTGGTCGGCTCTTTCTGTGAGGATAGGACTCAGTCTCCATATCACTTGTGTAGGAGCTCTAACTCCTAAATAGCTGAGGGGAAAAACCATTTGTTCACTGTATGGTTGAACACAAGCATTCCCATATTGTAGGGAAAACTGTTTTTGTGAAGGCAAAGGAATGTTCTGTGCACATTGCAATGGAGATTTGGTGCAGAGGGACTGTTTTAAGCAAATGCATGTCTAGTTCCTGTTCTTCAGGAAAATTGCTAGAACAGACACATGTGTTGCATGTTCCTATGCTCCACACTGCCTCACAGATAATTGCACGAATAATACATGTGAGCAGCATTCGAGGTAGGAACGTTATCTTTTGTCTCTTTGATGTCTTATTTTAGTGATACGGGAAAAGTTTGAGGAAATAATGTTTCTGAACAAAAGGTGCTGCAGATTGTCAGCAGACAGAACTGCAAAACTGTGTGGTCTGTCCTTATGTATTTCTATCTCTGACTGTCCTTCGTTAACTGAGATGGTTATTCATCACAGAGTGGTCAGTGGGAGTTTTATAGGAATGTTTATTTATAATTTCTAGATTCTAATTTTTCTTGATAATTTCAGCCTCCAAAGTGTATATTTTCTTTTCTGTTATAGTCCATTATGTCATAAATGGACAAATGATAACTCATCACAAACAAAATTATTTTACCAGCCTGTCTTCCTTAGCGTCTGGATTTTAAAGAGATAACCCGGATGCCTGCATGCCAGTGCAACCAGGATTTTTACAGTGTCAATAATCTTTGCTCAACACACCAAAAAAATCAGTGTCAGTGTATTCCTGCAGAGTCATTAGCATACAGACTCACTCTGCTTGCTTAACAAAGCACAGTTTGGTGTATTATAGTTTCCTTGTCTGCTTGTCTGATTCACCTCTGACAAAAGCAGAGAGCGAATTCAGTCCCTTCTTCAGTGGTACACTAATGTGGGAAATAAATCTTTGGGCATAAGGTCTGAATGGCAGTCATTTAAATAATTCAAATGCAGCCATCATTTTGCCCATGTGCCTTTCATTTCTTTGTTTTGTTTCTCTGTATTTCCCAAATCTCTGAGAGACAAATGATCTTCTGCGACAATCTATATTTCTAAAATATCTAGAGCTAAATAATCCCCGTCCTCTTTAAATGCAGTTTAATTGGTTACATGTAAAATAATTATTTGCTCTCTCTTTTGTGGTGTGGAGGGGGGAGTTGGAGGGGAGAAGTAACATACAAGCAGATGTGCTGCTAGATCTACAGGCTTCTGCCAACCATATGGCATCTTAAAGAAAGATGGTTGGAGCGTCTGGATTAGCAAAGAGTCGGGATGGAAAGCCATGTGTCGTGTTGGTACAGGCAGTTGTTTTAGCTCTCTGTAAAAGGCTTCAGGAGATTGTGTAATGGAACAAATGGTACTGCAAGCCTAGTAACAGCCTTACCGCTGCTGGAGAGGCAATTGGCCCCCAGGCGAGTACTGCTTCATCCTTGCTTGTTGGTTTTTTGTGAAGGATTTTTAGATCGTTATTTTGTGTTCTTCTTTTAACGTACAGGAAACTAGGGAGATGTAATTCTGAACTTTATACTTGAAAGAGAGCTATTGTGTGCTTAGGATTTTTCACGCTCTCATTTTTTATGATGAAAACAATACAGTTCCCTTCTCTTCGAAATGAAAACCTCATGCCCCTCTGCAAATTATCTGCATCCTTCATGAACACTTTGACACATCAGTTCACTGAATTTGTAGCCGATGCCCAGATTTTGGGGGAAAACTGCTCTCTCTAGGATTTGCTTAAAAAGAGTGGGGCTATTGTGCTTGTGGCTATAATGTACCAGCTTGGCATTTGTACTCTGTCTGACAAGGTGCTCTTTATGCAAACAAGGGGCCTGCTTCTATTAAAAGCAGAACTCCTTTAGTTTTTAGCAACACAGGATTGGGCATTTAATGGGGTCTCGTGTGCTTTACAGGAGTCTGTAGTTCACATACAGCTCATAGGAGTTACCTGGATCAGAATGAAAGCTATTGTATCCAGATCTGTAACAGAAATAGATTTTAGTCATTTCTCTACTGTCACACAATAGAACTCTAAATTCCTGTGTATGTTTCAATGAAATCAGGCCTCTTAGTAGACATGTAAATGCAGTTTTCTCTCCTTAATAACAAGTGTTTCGAGGGAAATTAAACCCTGATGTTGCAGTACAGAAGTTCAGTAATTAGGATTATTTTATTTGAAGAGATTTTAAGTACATTATGATCCCAATATCATGATTTTTATGTAAGGAGGTAACATGAGGGACACCCAGACATTCATTTGTAGGTAAATACTTGCTGAGCAGGTAACGTTATGGTTTCAGAGACATTAGAAACAAACCGTTAACTACAGAAGCATCTTCCCTACTGAGAATCTGCTGAAAAATACACTACCTTAAACTGGGACAAATGCTGCTCTAATATAACCCAGATTCACAATAATTTAAAAGTAAAATTACAATTAGCGCTCTTTTTTCTCTTTAATTTTTTTCATACTCTTCAGAAGGCTCCTTATCTGGAGCTTAGGAAACAGCAGTACTCAGCTTAATCTGCAGTTTAGTTACAGCAGCGCACGCTTTTTCCTGAGCTGCCTGTGTGCCCCCCTGCTCAAGCCTGCATATGTTGCTCAACACTGATCAAAAGTAGCCTCCCTCGGGAGGGAGGCTTGGGTTCATTTTGTCGGCCTGTTCATTACCTCGCCTGAGCCAAGGCTGAGCCAGGTGTGAGGTGGACAGTTGTCCATCAGGAGTGGTGCCAAGACCACCAGCATCTCCCTGGAAGGCTCTTGCGATGGCTGCTGAGGAGGAGCGGAGTCGGACCAGTGAGCCCCAGCAGGGGCCTTGGGCTCTCTTGGGGCGCCTGCTGAGCTTTCGCTGCCTTTCAGAAACCCCAGCTGCTTTCTGCCCCATGTTCATGTGTGAGTTCACCAACAGAGAAATGTACATTTTCTCTGGGCTTCCCTTATAAGAAATTTTGAGTAATGATGTATTTGTGCTGCAGCAATGGTATCAGAGGTTACCATGTCTACAGAGACAGTAATTGACTGATAGCAGGTGGATATCTTGTTCTCATTTTGCACACGTGTTTGTCTTCTCTATCCCTACTCAAAAGAACAAACCCCGTGGTTTATTTTTGAACAAAGAGACACAGCTTTGTTTTCTTAATTTGCTACTAGTGATTTAAGGCAGTTAATTTTCATTTATGTAAGTGAGAATGATCAGTTTCCAAAAGCATATCAAGACTTCTAAGCTTGCTTGTTTAAATGTTTGCTTCATAAAAGTTACCATTGCTTACCACTGAAAGATGAGAATGGGGAAGTAGTATGAGAAAAGCATGATTTACCTAGCAAAACTAAGCAAGACCTTTTGATGTAATCCAAGGGGGAAAGTATTCTCTTATAGTTACATTGAACATGTGTCAAGAAAGCTATTAAAATTTATTTCAACTTGTAGCAAAGAAAAAGATGATAGTGTTGCTAGAATTTTTCACTATAATTAAAATGTGGTGGCCACAGAAGATTCCTTCTGTGCATGCAGACAGAAGGAATCATTCTGATGGATGGTGCTGGTGGTCTTACCAGTCTGGGGTGTCTGTGCAAGGTCCAGTGACTGCTGACTGATGTGCTGAACTGTGACATGGGAGAGCCAGGCTGGAGACACCTTTGTGCTCATTTTGTGTGGTATTGCTGACAGTCCTGTGCTGCTGTTGCAGGGACTCTAGAGCTGCTATTCTCATCCACAAGCTAAGCTGCTCTCATCAGAAAGGCATAATTGACGCTTTGCACTGGCTGTGATCTGGGTGTGTTGATACTCATGTCCAAACTGCCTGGTTGCAGTCATATTCCTTATTGTGGAGGGGTTAATGGTTTTCCTGAAGATAACTGTAAAGATATTTGCCTCTAAAACAGCAATAAAATTCTATTATTTCATAGCAATGAATAAGTTCACCTTGCAGTAAATTAAAGCACAGTTGGACTAATGCACATATAAATTACAAAGTAGCCTCTCTCTTACAGAGAGTGTAATACTGTCTATAATGTACTAATGCATTTTTAAGATGTATTTTCTGTGAAATGCTTCCCTTCAGTGTTGCTAAGCAATTGCAGGTTTCACTAACTTCATGTGCAGTTTCACTGTTTAAGATACAGTCCGAAACAAAACACCAAGTGGACTCTATTCACAAGAGCTGAGCTTCCTGAAGGTGGGCTGACAATACTGCTCAGATTCTCCAGATTTTCTCATTTTTCTAAAAAACTTGTGGTTTCTTAGGATAAAACTGCTTTCCTCTTAGCCCTTCTCAATGCAAGATTACCTCACCATTTTCCCTATGTTTAGTCTCCCGTGTTACAGCCCTCAAATGGTGTTTCCTTGCTGCTGTGACTCCCTTCAGTCTTGGCAGAACTGGTTTATGGGTGTACTGGGGAATGTGGAGAGATTGGGGCTGGTCCCAAGTGGATACAGCCCTGGTGCAAAGTGGTGTGTTGCGTGCCAGCAGCAGCTCCCTGTGAGGTGGGAACAGGCTTGCTTGGCCAGCCAGCGCAAACAGAAGCCGAAGCTTCCTCAGGTCCATTGGGTGTATCCATGCATATCTTGAGCACAGATCTTTCTTATCTCTCACGCACATCCAGGGCTCCTCTGCCCACCTTGACCTCCTTCCCAGCCATTCCTTAGGTCCTTACTCCATATGTGCCCCTATTCTCCTTTTTGTTTGCTAGGCAGAGTAAATTTGGAAATTAGAGCTGTAATAGAAGGGGAGTAGGCCGAGCTTGGGCTAAGTTCACAAATGGAAGCAATCTGCTCTGTGTGGATGGAGAGCAACGGGCTCTGAGACATCTATCTGAATATGCAGCACAGAAAAAATTGTCGCCAATATAAAGTCATATTCCTCCTTCTCTGTGTCACAAGCATAAAACTAAACTCTGTACAAATCCTACAACTATCTTTAGTTTGACTGTGATTTATGCAAACCACAATAACTCTTTGTGAACTCAGAAAAATAATCAAATGTGTGTCACCTGCCAGAGCTTAAAGGCAACTGGAAGGAGGAGCACCTCTAGAGCGGAAAATTTACAGTAATGGTGATTAAGCAACAAAACTAACAAATGACACCTCCATAGATATTTAACACTTTGTGTTTGATATTTTTAAAGTTTATTTTCATAGTGGTCATATGCAGTATAGCAGCCTTGGGTTTGTGCTGAAGAGCAGTTTCGAAGGACTGTGATATATGTCCTTGAACTTGGAAAGACTCCCTTGCAGAGATAACCAAATGAGTTAGACTGTACCCAGAACTATTGGCCTCTCATCTGCAAGGTCACCTTTGTGAGAAACATTTTACCTTTCGAACACAAGTAGCTAGAGAGATAAACAGAAGGTTTATGCTCAGTACCTCAGTGCCTGCAACCCTTGCTGATTGTTGCAGGATCTGGGCTTGGTGAGGACAGCAGGGTCAAACCCAAAGCTGTTCTGTTCACCTGTAATTGCGACTGTCAGAACAACTGAAGCGGTTGTAGCTCAGCTGCACTACCCTTTCTAGCAGTAGTTTTTTTTTAATTAAGACAATATCTGACAAAGTAAATTAACAGAAGCTGATGCTTTTAGCAGGTTTTTTGCTTCAAATGCCTGATGTCAGCTTGGGCCACATGTACATTCTGCACATGCCATGGGATAGAAAAAGTGAAGACTTCTTTTTCAATTCTCTGCTGCCTGCCCAGACACCACATGTACTGTCTGTTACATGTCGCTTCTGATGAGGTTCATGCTGGGAATTTCTTTTTAAAGGCAAACTGTTTGTGAAGGAAAGAGTTCAGACTGGGCAGATTGCATTAAAAATTCTCAGTGTCTCCAACTTGAATACAGTGATTGCTTTATGTGGACACCAACTAGCAGGTTGTACAGGTTCAGGTTTGTCTGGTAATAAGCAAAATAAGAAGAATTGGAGTAAGCAGTAAGGGAAATTGAGCACACATTTATAAAAAGTAAACCAGCCACAAAAATTGTTGTAACTGGTGACACAAGCACAGAAAAAATTATTTCAGTAATACAAATACGTATCTTATGAACATGAGGAGGCCACTTTTGAAACCTTAGTGGGATATGTGTCTCTTACCATTATGATTGAGAAATTGTGCAAAGTCTGTTCTGTCTGGCACTTAACAAAATCAGAGAGTTGAACATCTCTAAAGAAAATAAAAAAATGTAGAGTCTGACTATACAATTCAATGTATTTCTGTAACATTGTCTGCTTTGAGCACTGCCTCCCTTTTTTTTCCTCTAAGGTATTTTACAGCACTCTAAATTACTAGCCTGAATGATCTGGGGAATTGTTTTACTTAGTACTTGTCAACTAAAAGCATAAAATGGCAACCAGAACTATTTCTTCTCTGATGCAGAGTTCATATTCCTATCAAAGGTCTTACTCTTTTGTATTCCTTTAAAGGAGAAGCCTCATCTTCAGCCAGGGGATTCGGACACAAATAGACATTAGTGAAGCTTTCACCCATATCTTTTCCAGCCTGCTGTCCACTCTCTTTCATTGTTTCCTTCCTGTCAAAACCCAGTAGGGCTAAAAGTGGCCATCACAGCAGCTAAGCCCAGCTGCTACACCCCCCTACTGAAGAGCAGGCTGATAATGTTCTCTTCAGCATGTTAGACGAGCTATTAGAAGAAGCCCAGGAATAGATCCAGGCTCGGGTTTCCTACATGATCTATTTGTTTAACCTGGTGGGCCAGCTGTGGAAGTGAAGACATATTCTAATAGTCAGTGGTGACATCTGAAACAAAGGGGAAGCTCCTATGTAAACTTTTCATTAAACCCTATTTGCAAGTGTTCTTGTGGCATGCAAACATTATTATCTTTATTTGAGATGATATACTACAGACACTTCATGTGGAAAAATTGAAAGTCTCTCTAGTAAAAGGGAATTTAGATGTTACCCAATAGATATTTAAAAAAAAAAGAAGAAGAAGATTAAGTGATACAAAGCCACTTGGGTCAAGGAGTTCATGGTGAAATGTGGACATTTGCTTCTTAGGTGTCTGATTCCAAATTGTGCAAGGGCTATTAACTTCTAGTTACCATCTGTTAACATCAGTTGGATGAGTTTGTCCTGCCTGTAGCGTGGGCAAGTGCTTACCTTACTAAACTAGAAGTGGTGTAGATCTGCTCTGCCTGAACAAATTACAGTCTTGGCATTTTTGTAGCAACAGAAGTCTGATAGGGATTCCAGAGGGTGGGAAATTCTATGGAAACTTTTTTTAATATGCCCTGAACTGTCTCCCTGTGTCCTGTTAGAAGTCAGGACTTCCAGTGTGACAGAAATGAGGAGGCTAGTTCACTGCCCTTAGTTCCTACTCACTGTTACAGGGTGTCTTTTTGATCTGTGTGTTTCCTCTTATGCTTTTTTATTTCATTAGCATAAAAAGATGCATCATAGTGTTTTGCTTTTGAAGCTAGATGAGAGAATGGAGTTTAGTTAAAGGACATGTATGTATCGATATTCCTGTTTAAATTTTGGGAGCATGTGGGGCCTTCTCTGAGATGTTCATTACTTAAGGTTGTTTCAATGCCCTGATCTATGGGTCAAGATCTTAAGTAAACAGTAATTTAGGATACTGGTGAAACTTTGGGGTTTAATTTACTATTTGTCTGCCTTTCTAAATTCATGGACTAATTTTTTTACCTCAGAATTTACTGTGTGAATTTATCAGTTCTGTAAACCACAGTGAAGATGCAAATTTCTCACATGTGTACTAATTTTATTATTGGTTTCAGTGTCCTTGTTGTTCAGAGAGCTGATTCAAGATACAAAGAGGTAGCGAACATAGATTTTTCTGCCTTAGTGAAAACGACATCACTTCTGCTATGAAAAGGGAAGACAGAAACATAACAGAATTGAGGTGGAAAGAGAGCAGAGGACACCTGTTCTACCGTGCCCATGAGTGGGATGGGGAGTGCCAGAAACCAAGGCAGTTGTGGCTGCAGAAAAAAGCTCACCATGAGCACCAGCCAGATACCTTAACTCTTTGATGGCAGCAAGTCTGGCACCAAGCTCATTATATAGGCAAAGCAAGCCTGATCATTAATTTGTATTCAGCAGGAAATGACCTTAGACAGTGCCTGATCAGTCTGTGTCAGGAACTAAGTGTGATCACCATAGTGATCACCCTTCAGTTGCCATCTCTGCAGCATGGCAGAGGTTTCCCACTCAGAACCAGGAGCCACCCACCTCTGACCATTGTATCCCCCTCAGGCAAACGACCAGTGCAGGAGCAACCTTAGAAACTCGTAGCTGCACACTCTTGCCCTGACAGGGCAAGTGCATTTTAAAGGCAGTTTGCTGCAGTGAGGAATGTTCATTGTGTTGTGTTTTGGTCATTTGAGGGGACAGCAGGAGCCAGGCCCAGCACCTCCTCGCCCACAGAGATGTGGCCCTGGTGCTGGTGGCCCCGCTGGGTGGCTGGTGGCCCAGCCCTTGCCGTGGGGTGCCTGAGGGTTGTGGCACCCACTGCTGGGGTGATGGGCTGGCATGTGTTACCATGGCAACTGGCAGATGGGGGGCTTCGGCAGGGTCAGCAGGGAGGCAGTCGTGGCAGCGCGCTGGCCGAGCCGCTCAACAACAGCCCTTTCAGCACTGACAGCTCCGCTCTGGCTGGCCAGAAGTAGTTATCAGATTACTTGTATTAAAACCTAATTAAGATGTGTGCCAGTAAATGCAGCATGATTATTGGATTTGGTGATTTAGCTACTGCAGGTTGCTGCAATCCAGTCACGCCATTTCAGCAAATCCAGCTCCGTGGAGTAAAGTGAAAACGTTTTACATCAGTAACCTGACTATGGTGAAAGAGTAAATAACCTTTTAATGCCTCTACTATGTCAAGGACTGACTGATCCCCACTGCAGAGTGAATGGGTACTGCCCAAAGATCCTTGCATACTAATTTCTTTCAAATCAACATTAAAACCCAGAGGAGGGCTGACAGGTTGTATCAGCTTTTTCCTTCATTGCACATTGCCTGAGTCCCCCAGGGCACGGAGCTTGCATCCAGGGTCTTGTGGGTGCCCCTAGTTTAGCAATGTGTTGTGATAGAAAAGAAAGAAGCTTTTGTTTTTATCTTTAGGCCAGACATACGGGGAAGTGTAACATGGTGACTGCTAGTACAGCTTTGTGGTGTTGGATGCAATGGAAGTTTATTCTGCAGGTGGAATTCACCTTGGTGCCAAAGCTTTGTGTTTGATGTTCCACCTCATTTCTGCAGGGTCTTCCAATGAATGTCTAGCCATAGCTGCCAAAATGTAACAAAACCCTATCTGCCCCTTTCCACTTAATTTCTGGACAGCCTGGTGTATAGCCTAGTCTCAGATTGAAATGTCACTGCTGTATGAGGTCTTCTGCATGTTGTAACTGCACAAAAAGGCAAGGTAGGTTGGAGCCATTTTAACAGTACAAGCTGCCTAAGAGCTCCAAGTACTGAGAATCAGAGCAAAACATTTACCTTGAAGCTTTCACTGCAGCTTGTGATGCCTTGGTTGCGTTCTCCTTCTGTGGAACAACTCATCTCATGAAACTGTCTCTTTCTTGCCTCCATGTCGAAACAGGGATTTTGGTTTAAAGTGATTAAAGGGAAATTATTGGAAGGGTATTGTTATTACTATGGACTGAGAGCTTTCTCCTTAGTGCCAGGTTTTCCTGTGGGTAGTCTAAGCGTAACATGATTCAAGAGCTACATGTTTTCACCTTGTGCCTTGAAGTAACATGACAGAGCATGGAGTCAGTCCCTGTCCTTCAACACTGCCAGTCCAAGGGGGAGCAGCCGCATGCCACCCCAACTGGACAGATCTTGCCACTTTGGTGGAAAAAATACCTCATTTAGACAGGAGAGTGAGGACCTAGTGGTCACTGAGATGCTCAGGACACAGTACATTTGCCTGGTAGGTGGTGTTGCCAAAGTGAACGTGGCGACCGTGGAACCTCCCTCACTCGTATTATCAAAATGTGCAGAAGGTTCTGTCACCCAGTTGTAAAAATGATGGCAGGCATCGATGTGCAGTTGTAACATATGGGAAGTACAGTGAATGTGGGTGGAGCTGTTCATTTCTCATCTTGAATCATTTACGAGATCAGCAGGCAGGCCAGATACAATGCATATGGGAATGTGTGGCTGTGCTGCACATGTCACACGTAATAGCAGATACTGTGAGAGGGCCCAGAGCCTGTCCTCAGGAACTAAATGCACCAGAGCAGGTTGGGAGTCCCAGTGTGTGTACCAAGGGCCAGCTTGGCAGCAGTTTTGGGAGAGCAGACTGGCAGACAGAATTTGGGAATTCACAGATCCAGATCTGCACTGGCTAGAACTGCACCCTTTTCGTCCATCATGGCCTGGAATTGTGGATGGGAATGTTATTAAACCTGTGGTCAAGCACCTGAGATACAGAAGCTGAAGGTAAAATTGTGGCCTGTTGCTCAGACCGAGCTCAGTGCCTGTGTCATCCTTCTCCCTCTGCTCAAGGAGACAGTCTAAATGTAACACTGGATGGTGAAGTTACAAACAGAAAAGTGTAATTGAGTATTTCCATAATTAAAGACTTTTCCATTTACAGCAGTTTATTTGAAAGGGCATAGAGCTTCACAATAGAGCACACTAAGGCTTGAGTCCAGTAATACTTTTGAAATTTGCATGGGCTACCTGTGATTATCTACTAAAAAATGTTCTGGTGTAAAATTCACATGAGTTGGAAATTACTTCTGACTGGATGCCAGGAGTAATAACTGGAGAAACAACAAGTGATACCTGCTTTCGTGATTAAAGAAATAAATATTCAGCTGATCTGTCTTACAGCAGTGTTGTCCCAACTCAGGCACTTGTGCTTATAGTGTAAGCAGAAGGCCTCTGCTTGTTTCTTCTGATACCTGCCAGCTTTTTCCCTCTGTTCTGCAGCCCCTGATGAGGAGGACCTTTGGAATGACGGGCTCTTCACATCTTTCCCCAGGAATCCCTGTTACACTGTTAAAGGATCTACACTGACATGCTTAATTAACACTACGCTTACTTGAAATAAGTGCTGTGTTCTGTAATGAGTTTTGGACATTGACCAGCTTGAAAAGAGCAGTTAACAGAAAACAGAAGTTTTTGTCACTTCAGGTCCAGTTTGTCAGGGAATCTGGGTATTTGGATTTATAATCTGGGCTTATAGAAGACAGTTACTGAAGCAGCTACAGAGTGTGCAGCTTGCTTAGCTACAGGTGTTGGGATGCAGTCCTGCAGTCTTTACTGATGTCACAGCAAAGCAGATTTGCTGTCATGTCCTCATAAAGCTTCTAAATTAAAAGTGCAAACCTTTATTAAACTGCTTATTTAAAGTGTGAAAATACATTTAATGCCCATCCTAGGAGTAATACTTTAGTTTCAGCCCAACTACCAGCCTGAACTCTGGGCTCTGGGAGCTGCCACCACCAGTGCAAACATCAAAGCTTCTTCCGTGAACTCCAGCTTCAGATGCTCTGCAACCCTTTTATCTATTTCTTTTCCAGGTTACAGCAGCTTGACAAGCACTGCCAGGCCACTGCCCAGCAGTTAGTGGAGTTGCTCAACAAACAGAATCAGCTCTTCAAAGAGAAGCACCTGCTTACAGAAGAGGTGCGGTTTCTGCGAGCACAGGTACTGTGCCAAAAGAAAAAAGAAAGTCTGAGGGGAATATACTGTAGCTTTAGCAGAGAAATCTGCAAGCAGTCTGATTTCAATTGCTGGATTTTGTTGCTGTTGTTCTTTTAAATACAGCATTACCTTATAAAAAATAAAATAAAAACTCATGCAGTTGGAAAGAGACAGGTAGCTGAACCTGACTCTCACTTAAATCTAAACTAAATGAAAAAAGTGTTTTGAAGTGACAATAAAAAAGCAGAAGTTATTCTCAGTAACTGTTCCTAGCTTTCTTATCTGAAGATTTTTATGTTGCTTTTTCAGATAAAAGAGAAATCTGTTCTTTAACATCATTAATGTTTAAAGAGTAACTTGATGTTGATAATTGCTTAGAGGTTTTGCTGCCATTTGTCAGACTAAAGTCCTTCTATCACTTTGTGATTTATTTTCTCTTTATTTTTAAAAGTAATTTATCTTTTTTGCTACTCAGTGACCACTCATGGTGAGACTCTTGGGATTGTCCTGTATAGAGCCACTAGTTGAATTTTGATGATCCCAGCGGGTCTCTTTCATTTTGAGATATTCTGTGATTCATGCACCCAAATGGTGAATATGCAATTAATACCTGAGCACTAATCACTGCACTGCTTCTCCAGCAGGTCTGTTTGTTGCTTCCATTGGTCCCTAGGAAGCTGTGGCTTCTTACGGGCTGCTCTGGCTTTTTTTCTTTTTCCTTCTTTCACTTTTTTTTCAGAAAAAGGAAGAGAACTAACAAGCACAGAATGAGGTTTTCTGGTAAAACTATCCAATAATCAAACTCAGGTTGAATTAGTGTATTTACTCTAGTCACAAAGCAAATTACAATGCTTTCTAACTTTCAGACTCAGGAGTTTGCCCAGGATAACTGGAGTTTTTCTTAACATGGTAACAAAGGACACTCAGTGCAGGGAATCTAGTCTAGTAGCACACCTGGCAGTAAACAGAATATGAAATGCCTTAGAAGTTTAAAATACTTAAATCAGACTATTTTTGTAGGCTTTTTATCTGTAGAAGTCAGTAAATGTTTAACCTAGGAGAATAAAATCCATACTTTGTTAAGCCCCTAATCATGTCCATGTGTTCAGTTTTTACAGGACTTCCTGTTCTAGTAGACAAACTCGGTGGCTTATGACAGTGTAAGGTTATCAGCATGTAGTAACTACTGGCAAATTTTAGGGCAACCATAGTGTTCTCTCTATAAGAGAGATTAAGGCGGTGATTGTTCCCAAATGAAATTAAAATTTTTGCTTTAAGAAAAGCAGTCTTGGTGATGTGAACAGCTTTTACATGATCCACAGGTATTTTGTTACTGATAACCTCTTGTATCTGGAATTGATTGTGTTTTTACAGAGTTCGGCAGAAGCGCAAAAATCATACAAAAGAGGAAAAAATTCATTCAGATATTACACTTCTATCAAGACCTGACTGGCAAAAGCTGCTTTATGTTCATTACAAGTTAATTGTGCTCCAGAGGATACTTTTTAGGTTGAGAACACTCAGAAAAGATGAATGATATAAAAAATTACTACAAAATGAGCCCTAAAAATCTATTTGCAGCTATTTAAAGCAATAGTAGTTCTCTGGGAACTGGAATTCAGCCCAAAAAATAGCTGCTTGGAATATTAGACAATTGTTTTAAGGAAATTAAAGAACAGTTCACCATAAATGGAACCTCTTTGCAGAAAGATGCATGTAGTTAGTATAGAAATAAATACTAAAACCAAAGAATTGCAGAGTCAGGGTTGATCAAAGGTTAAAGTGATCTCATATTCCACATTTTACTGTATTGTCCAATAGTTCTCCCTTACAATTAACCCAGTTTTTGGAGGTTTTTTTGGTGCGGGGGTGAAGGTGGAAGCAACCAAGCAGTGCCTAATCTTTTAAAGATGATGTAAAATACACTAACCTAAATGTTCTATTGTATCTTGGAACATAAGCTTCTAGTAACTGCAGTTGTATATTTCAGGAAAAAAAATGGGATGCCGATCTCAAACAGGACACAGATGGAATGAAGTAAAAACCTGGATGGATAAAGAGAAATGAGCAGAAGTACGTAGTTTTTTTCTATATCCTATATATAGAGTGGGGGGGAGAGGAAAGGAGAGCAGGACTAAAACTATTTGCAGATGTGAGTTGAATCTGGCAAACACTTACAGACAAAAGGAAGAAGGAAGTGTTTAAAACATTTTTGGGTTTGAAACTGTTGAAGCTTTTTGTGCTTTGGTTTTTTTCTCTTTAGGCACTTAAAAATTTAAGGACAAGCACTCCATAGCAAAGACACGTTTACCTAACAGAATTTTAAAAAAAAACTTAAATATGTAAATTGAAGGGAAAGGGGCATGTACAACTCTTAGCAAGGTGGGAACTTCTGGAAGATCTCAGATTTAACTCAGGTACTTTTTGGTCTGGATAGTCACTAGGTGTTTGCCTTTTGATTGGGAACTGGTTAGTTTTGTTGCTTCCAGTATTTTCTGGGAAGCTTGAATCATCCCTATCTCTTCAGAAAGGCTGCAACTGCTTTTGTAATAAATTATACCAGTTAGTGTCACATTGAAAGAAACGTTATCTAAATATTCCTATTTGGAGCGGTGCTGTTGGAGTTACAGTAATGCAACATAGCTATAGCTGTTCGTACTGCCTTGTAAGAGTTACTAAACTTTTAAAGAATTTTAAATTGCACCACTGAATTGAGCTGACCAAGTCAATAAACCCTGACAAGCCCTGAACCTTGGTAGGATTTGTTTTCAAAAGTCAGGTTACTCCCACTGTAATTTTTATTTCTAGTGTTATGTGTTTGCTGTATGTTATGTGTTTGGGGAAAGAGTGAGAGAAAGAAAAAAATGTCTTTAAATTCAGCTACATTCTGGTGTGTTGAGAGCCTGTTTTTCTTGGAAAACTCCTTTGACACTGTAGGGAAAATTATGGGTTTTAAAGTGAAGGAAAAGAAATCATAAAAGAAGTACCTAATCCTACTGTAATGCTGCATTCCTTTACAGGCCACATGAGCATATTCAGGACTTTGCAAAGGTGATCAAAAGTTTAATTATGGGATCTACACCTCTCATTTTGAAAGTTTTTGGAACACTCAGGTTTGAAATTTCTACCTTTGAAAGTCTTTTGTATATTGGAACTCACCCTAAAGCAGGAGGATAAGAGATATTTAATTGCCCTCCTCCACAGGTGTGAAATACAGAATATTAAATAAATGTGCACAGAAAGCAAACAAACATCTAAATGGAGATTCTGGAAATCTCAGCACTCCCCACCAGGCATGAGTGTATTTGGGAGAGCTGGGATAGCCCTCACTTGCAGAATCCGCCTTGGTGTCCATCAGTTTGACAGAAATAAGTATTTGTCCCAGTGGATAATCCCTTCACAGACCCCGGGTGCCAGAAGGGGTTGCTGGCCAGCTGAGCCAGTGAGAGCACAGACGGGTAGGATTTGGACCTTGAGGATTACCTCCAGCGAGGGCTGTCATCCTGTGCTGCTGCTCTGACTTGCCCACGAAGATCTCCTCCTTCAATCCAGCCCCTCCCTGGCCAGGAACCCACGCTCTCCCTGTGCCCTCCATATGGCTGAGCCACTAAAACTCTCTTTCCTCCAGATGTCTTTGTCACAGTGAGCATGTCTGGGAGCTGATCACCCTTCTTCTAAAAGGAAGTTGAAGTACACTCACCTGTGCCTGTGTTCCCATCCTCGCCCCTGTCGCTCAGCAGGAGGCACTATCAGAATTACAGCTGTTCTGAAGCAGAGATTTTCTTTCCTTTCTTGAGTCAGCACGAGCCTTCTGTGAGGTCCCAGCAGTTAATGCAGCAATGCTCCCATGTGCCTTGTTCGCTTTTTATTATGTATTACAGAAGGGGGAGCCTTATTTCCAGCAAACTGGTAGGTCATCCATCTCTGCTGTCAAAAGTGAGTCAAGGTGATCCTTACATGGCCCTCAACCTCAGGGGACCTGAGGATGGCTTCGCTTACTGGGAGAGAGCTTTTGTTTTAGTCTAATCTTAATGCACGAAGATGGTGCTTCTGCCAGGTGTTTGTAGCAGCCAGTGACAGTCCACAGACGGGGGTTGGTGGATGTTGTGGGGTTTTTTAAGCAGATGAAAATCTTCACTTCTGCTTGGATGGAGTTTAATCAGAAGTGATGCAAGTTAAACTGTGACAGGAAGGGATAAAGATAGATCTCTGTTTGATGTCTTGACTGCCCTGACATGAGGTTTCAAGTATTCAGCTCCTCAGTGTTTGGGAACCTGCAGCTGTGGGAGTCCTGTACATCCCACCCAGTGTCTGTCTACTGGACAAAGCTGGGCACCAGCTGAGGAGCTGAGCCTGGCCCTCCTGAGGATTCCACTTCGGGTTTTACAGCTGTGCAGTGGAGGATTGAGGCTCTGAAGACACCTGAGTGCTTTCTAATCAAACTAGAAGTCAGTAGCTCTTCCCTCCTCCCAGTATAGCTGGCAGCAATAAAATAAACCAGTTGGGCATCTGCAGTTCCACTCCTGCAGACCCTTACGACTTGTACATGTAATACCCAACCACCCCATTAAAGCTGATACCACTGAAGTAAGGAGGGAGTGTCCAGAGGAACCCAGGCACTGTGTGCTCCAGAGGTCTGAGCACTGTATACCGAAATATTCTTGGGAGGAGGAGAAACTAAGACTGGAAAGGCCCCTACCCTTGACTGTCCAGTAACCAACTCGTTTACCAATTACCTGGATGTGACATTGACAGTTGTGCCCATTTTTTTAGAGAACAGTACAGCTTAACTGACAGCTTTAACAGCTGGGCCCTTAGACAGTGGGGTATAGAGACTCTGCCAGGATTTGTTCGTGCTTTGTGAAGAGGATCAGGACAGGCTGGAGTCAGGAGAAGATCTGCCCACTTCATCGATCAAGCTGAGTTTCTGCATCTCACAAAGCATTAACACTGGTAACTGTGGTGTGGAAAGACATCCACAACAGAAATTTCCAGATTTCTTCAGGAATTGAGTGTTTGGGGTCCTTTTAAGCTTCTGCCCATACTCTAATGCTGAGGGTCACTGGAGCACAGAGTAGGTTTCCTCTGCTTGTCACTACCCAGGCACTGACATGGCATTTAAGCCTCAAGGCTTTCCATTGCCATAGTTCTTTGCACTGGTTGCAGACACAACTGTAACAGTTGGTGTTGGTGCATGTATTTTGGAGGGGAAAAATACCATGTAACTGTTTTTAATTCTTTAGTGAGCTGTGGCTTCATGAATCTTCTTTAATTCAGCGTAACCAACCAAGGGGGAAAGGAAAAAAAAAACAAAACCCTTCAGTCTTCTAATGCAAAACCAGCCAAAGTAGAAAGTTTATTTTTATTTCTGAGGTCATGTACATCTCTTAAATTCAATTTTTAGCACTGCAGTGGCTTAATTCGAGGTAGCTCCCCCAGCTCCAATAGTTTGATGTCTTGTTCAATTCAGTCCTTAAGTGCTACCGAGGAAGCACAAACAACAGCTATGCAAGAGCTTCAAAACTGCGAATTAGCCTTCCCACCGGAGGTTTCCAACCGGCACCAAGGCAACAGTTTCCTGTTTTGCTACAGCTGCCCACCCCAGACACACACTGAACACTGCACAGTAAACACCCTTTGGCAAAACCCTGCCATCTTCTTCTTGGAAGGGAGAAGGGGCAGGATCTTAGACGTGCCCCAAAACAAGAGCTCACTTATTTACTGCTAAACAGGAGCCATGTCAAAAGCTCATGGAGATCCTGTTTTTCAGAAATCAGATATCTCTTGTTCTCGCTACCTGTAAGACTTCTGAGCTTAGAAAGAGGTGAGGACAGCAGGCCCACAGGAAGTGCAGGCTTTGAAACAGTACTTGTTTACTCTGCCTTACTGCAGTCTTAACCAGTTTTTATTTCTCTTCTTAGAACTTGCCTGCAGGCTGAAGTGATACAAATAAGAAACACCAGGCAGTGCCATACTACCCATCTCTTCCTTTTATCTTTCAGGTCTGCTCTGCACCTGGCTGAAACTTGTCTGAGGCTCACCTAAAGACACCTCTGCAGAAAACAGGCACACTTGCTAGCTAATTTTAGCTGGTTTCTATTTGGTTTTAAACTACAGAATCACAAATATTTTGAAGCCTTACCACCAGCCTACCAAACTTTCTAGGACAACACCTGAGACTTTTCTGAAAAGACCAGGCTTGCAAGCCAGTTTTAACAGCTATTTCGCGGTGTGGATGTCAATAATTTGTACAATTTTTATAAAATGTTTTTATCTATTTTCATAATTGAACATACATGTTTATATTATTTACAGACTGAAATATCAATAAACCTAATAGGATCTCTAGGTTCCTTGTTCTGTCCTTCTGAATTCAAGGGAAAGCATGTGCAGGGGGAGGAGGGAGAAGGGGACTGTTTGCAAGTCCTGCACATGTACACTGCCCTCCTTTCTACAAACTCAGTACCAGAATATACCTGGGAACTTTATTCAACAGGATATTTGTCACTTTTATATAAAAAGTGAGAGTCCCAACAACTACTTATTAATAAGAAAAGCGTAAGAAGATTGAGAATTATTCCACCTAACGTGGAGGAATTTCCATGGGTCGGGTTCCCCTTTAAAACATTCACTGAACAAAGCCTTTAATAGAAAGCAGCCCTTGATTATTACAGAGGAGCTGTTACAAGAGGTGCTGGGCTCCACCCTGAAGTGGTGAAGCTGGACTTTTCCACCAGCACCAGCTGAACTTGGCTTCAAATTACTGAACTCAGAACATTTGGAGGGTAAAAATGTTTTGTACCCTCCAAAACATTTTGAGAGTATCTTTTTCTGGTTAACTCTGTACTCATGTTTTTCAAGATTACTTTTCAAATACCCAACTGTTTCAGAAAGAATTTATATGAATCTTTTGCTATCTAGTGTAGGACAAGCTACACACACAAGAGAAGAGTTTCTACATCTATTTTTTTCAGTGTAGTTGGTAAAGGGGGAAAAAAAGCGCAAAGAACAGTTTCCCAGCAATAAAGCTACTTCAGCCAGCATGAACACTGAAAACGCAACAAAAATAAGAGTAACAACACATGCAATAAATTACCATTGGGTGTGGAACACAGTCCTTCCTTCCCTTATATTTTAAGAATTATTAGTGGTACAGCCCTAACATCAAAGTGATTTTTCCTCCCTATTTCAATTTCCTGCCATATAAAACTGCCAGACACATCTGATCACCTCCCTGAATGGCTTCACTGATATGACACTGAGCATGCTGAGAAAGGCCTCAGGTCTTTAGGGACAAGAAAGGCAGCTGAGGGAAAGCCCTCTCTAGTTGAATTCAGGATTTTTCACAGTAATCAGGCTGACAGCTTTTTAAGTGTCACTACTTTATAGATGGTTACACAGTTAAGAATATACATTTATAAATGTAGGAAAATGCAAACATTGAAATTTATTTTTTATTCTTCCATAGCATAAATCTGTATTTAAATAGGAGACAATGCCTATAGGCTACACATGCAAAGGAACTCAGGCACCTATTCCTGACACTTAGGCTTCACTGAGACCCTGGAGCACAGTGGGACCCTCAACCTTTCTGGACCTGCCTCGCCTACCAGGTGGCTTCTGGTGGCCACATGCAGGGCACCACTGCCAGCCACCCACCTGCATGTACGGGTCTGATTTCAACAAAGGGTCCTGGGCTGCCAGTATATATAGCTGGAAGTAAGTTTTTGATACTCATCCCAGGCATAGGTGCAACTATTGTATTGCTGGGAATCTACAAGGAATAACTTCCCCTGCAGCAGATACTCTACTTTGTAGCAATTAATGAGTCATTACAGCACCAGGCCTACCTGTCTCACATCCCTCCCCCCGCTTCCCCTGCTTCTACTTAAGCACTAAATGCTTGGTTTTACAAAGTTTACAAGTATCAGACCCAATGATCAAATCCAGGTCAGCACACAGAGCGTGATTCTACAACACAGGATGCAGCCTGACCAGATAGGCCTGTCACTGCTACAGCTTTGTCCTGGTCACTGGACCTGATATCACTGAACTAATGGATGACTGTCTCCCTGATGCTCTTTCCTATTACAAGGTGGGGAAGGAAAAAAAAGGAAAAAACCTGAGACCTGGATGAAGCACCTCTATTCCTGAGAAGCATTCACGTCAGAGAACAGAAAACCTGTCAAAAACCTGGATGACCCACTGCTTTAGGGACACTCAGCCCTCCAGATTGGCTGGTTCAAACAGCCCTGGCCCAGCCCATGGGCTTCAAAGAGTCCCATTCTGCAGTGCCCTGCAAATCCCACCTTCTCTTTTTTCCCCTCTCCTTGCCCAAACATCGCTCAGCTATGGGATATGGGGCCAAGAATTTCATCAGCTGAAAATCACTTAAATGGTGGATGTTCTGATAGGAGTATATTTCAAAAGTATAACCCAAATTTACTTTTATAAGTGACATACATCTCACAGAGTTAACAGGAACCACCTGTATGGAAACAGCCTCGGTCCAAAGCACAGATACATTTTGCTTAGTCATAAAAAGGGGGTTTTTTGACAATACTGTAACTTAATAATTTACAAGCTGAAACTGTTCACCCAGTATCTGAAATACGTCACAGCGAATTACAGTTATCACTAGGACTTCACAGCAAATAAAACTTGTAACTAAACATGCACAGATCATTATATATACAGTGATAAAAAAATAATGATGTACATTTTCTTGTAAGAAGAAATTAAGTAAATTCTTTGTGCATTTCAGGATTGAAACATCTAACCTATATAAAATTACTTTAAAATATGAAGTAAATATTTAACCCAAAACTTGAGAAATCTTTTGTAATCTGCAATATAGCCTTCTCATTTCCATTTTTCTTTCTCTGACACAGAACAACTTAAGAATTTTATCCTCTAAGATATTTAATAGTAATGTGCAGATATAAAAAAATACGTCCTCTGTGGCAAGCTTGAACATATATATATATATATATTTACAAACCTCCAGAACAAATTAGCATTAAAAAACACAGAAGTAGCAGATTGACATAGTGCTTTATTTAAGCTGTCTGTACGAAGGAAAATAATGTGCATCCCTATCATATACGTGTAAAAATACTAAGGATGTACAGTGTACAAAAACAGTTTCTTGTAGTTATTTCACATCCTTGTGGGTCATATACTTAAGGAAATAAACAGTTTAAGTATGACCAACAGTAATACGGTTTCTTGGGTTCGTAGTCGTGTCTGCTTAATATCCTTAACCATATGACTAGATCTTGCATGGATCTAATGAAAGAACTAGCAAGGTCAAGAAATGTCACAAACTCTAAAGCTACAGGGAGGTAATTCAATTACCAATTTAGAGGTTTTTATTTAAATAAATACTTTACATTTCATGCTTGCCTGTAATGCACTACCAGGAGCAAGATAAGGAAATTCTACTGTAGACAGTACAAACAGTAGCAGCAAAGTGTGTACATTGAGGTGTAATATATAGACCCTGCAGTTAGTAAGGAAAGACCTTACTTTTGTACTCTAGGAGAAGCACATGGCCCCTGCAAGAACAGTCAGCTTTAAGAAGCCGCAAGTAAAGATGGAAAAAGAAGGTAAAACAATACTGGAATAAATGTTCTTTAAGCAACAGGAATGTACTGGAAGATGGATTAGTGTGGAAGGTGAAGCTGTGTGCAAAACTGCCAAAATCCAAACAGAAATGACTATTTCGTCCAAGATGGCTGCAGTACAAGAGGGCATACTGTATGTCATGGAAGTCAGTACAAGCTGGAGTCAAGGTCTGAAATGTACTGTGCTCAAAAGGCTCAGCAAGACAACCAGCCACCAGCTCTTGTCCAAATCCAACCACAACTGCAGACAGCAAAAGAAGAGCTTCAAAAGTTTCGCTCAGCACTGCTTGTCCATTTCCTCTCATCTAACACTGGCAAGACAGAATCTCCCAAGCCTGGGCAGCACAAGGTGGCTGCTGACTCTCCCTCTGCATTATAAACTTGATCACTGACGTTTCAGAAGGCAGACAATGCAATGCAAGTGATGTCTTAAAAGGTTTTCAAATAGTTCACTGCCAGACCCTTTCCTGCAAACCACGCACTACCTGGCTACACAACGGAGAGCAAAGCACAAGGCATGACTGCCATGAGGAGCTGCTGGCCAGAGCCACAGCCAGTTGGTCACTGGCTGGAGGTGCCCTGCACCAAGAAACTTATTGCTATTACAAGCTGAAAACATAGGGGAGAAAACACAGGCATGTAACACACATTTTGAATCACCATAGTTTCAGTCTGTAAGTGCAAGCAAGACCTTTGCAGAGAACTAATTAATGCCCGTCTGTTAAGTACTTGGTTATTTCAGTCACTCGCTCACTGTGTCAGTGTAGACACCTCTACACCACCAGTCCAGGACAGACCTGCAAACGCATTTGCTGCTCTCCTCTCTCTCTCTGCACAGGGACAACATCTACACGTCTTTAGTGTTACAGGGTGACATAATAAAATCCTATGCAGTTAGAATATACATCATGATATATTTCTATCTGATTATCCATCCATTATTAAAGATAAAACATGAAACATGAAAAATTGTCTCAATTACTCTGCATCTCTAGCTGCCTTGCTAAAATGCCCATATACCCCTTGACCATCCCAGCACATGCACTGCCAGCAGTGGGCTTCATGCTTGGGCACTCAACTTTCCACATCAAGAGGCTAAGGCATCTGTGTAGGAACATCTCTCCTCTCAAGACTCATCTACGCACTCACACAACGCAACCAGGAATACTCTGCAATATCACAGTCTTTGTGGGAGCTAACACGAGCTGAACGCAGAGACACTTCCAATGATAATCCCATGGAGTCGGGGGTTCCCGATGTCGCCTGCAAGGGTGCGCGCGCTCTGTGGCTGCGCCGCGTCGCGCCCCAACTCCTAGCACCAAAGGGGTTATTATTAAGATTATCATTGGTGAAGATCAAAGTTAAAGTTTATGCACATGTTCTGTTAGATACAGATCTTCAGAAATGGAAAGACGTTTCCCTATCAGTGGAGCGTTTGTTGTGATGCTTGAAATTCAGTCAATCAGGTACCATGGTTACACATAACTTGCTGGGTTTTGGGACTCTTTTGGTTGAGGGCAAATCTTCCTTGAGAACGGCTGATCCCAGAAATTTACTATTTTAATTGTTAAAATAAAGTGCTTTTCTTGTAATCACTGTGGTCTCATTGTTCAAATGCAATTCCTTCATACGGAACACACATTTTCTCTTGTGCTGTCAGGCTCTTACATTATGTTTATCCTAAATGGAGCACAAGATGTAGCTTTTTTGTCTGTTCACTTTTAACCCTTTGGCACATGAGGTTGGAATTCCCCACCTCCTCTGCCAAACTGTTAAAAGACAGTATGTCATTCACAAAAATCTGGTTCTAAGCAGTATGTACAATTTCAGAGCCTTGTTAAAATGTCCACATGGGAGAAAAGTGCATTATTCCCTTCAGCTTGTACAGTCCTTCCATATAGTACAAAATTAACTGCTATAAGCCTGTTCTAAGATGTAGCAGCATTTGCAAACATGACACATACAAACCTTATCTCTAAAAATAAATACNAGAGTTAAACACCTGGAGAGGAAGCTAATTCACAAACTCAAAATAAAAACAAGTAAGGCAAACACCTGTTTACCTTGGTGCACACATTTTGGTGAAAAGCAATACCATTATGCCTGTCTACATTCTTCAGCCATCAGAGGTGATGCATATCATGAAAGAGAAAAGCATGAGAAAGATGTTATCTGGTGCAAATTATAAGACCCCTTGAACAACTTCAACTGCTGCTTTTATGCCTTCATTTCTTGCATGTGTAATGTTCAATTCTCCATGATTGCACATGAACCTGGAAGTTCTAAGTGGCAGGCTGGGTGAGCCCAGCCCTTCTGCT
>VZTR01010574.1:0-19435 GCA_013400775.1 Chaetops frenatus | reverse complement strand
TTTAAGTCCTTCTCTCAAACATTTCCCAAACAAATTCCAGCCAGATGTTAATGACAGAGACCTGCTTCAAGTAATGATATGCCTAACAGAAACCTTGCATATATACATCACCACCTCTACGTTTCCTCATTCTAACCAGCACAAACAGATGCAAGAAAATGTTATCGCCTAGTCTGTTTAGACTAATTACAATTTTGATTCATCTTCTGGAAGAAGATAAGCTGGAACAACATGGCTTTTGTTTAGCCTCCACTGTGAGGAAAAATAGATGACTACTTGTTCACAAAGTGTACAATGCTGAAGTCAAGTCATCTACCTTCAAAGAAACTGTTAGTAACTCCTTGACGTTGCATTATACTGAGACTGTGGGCAGCAGCAACAGCAGAAGAGCGAAGTAGAGAGAATCTCATATGTCATGCAAAACCAGAACGGATTTTAGGTAGGTTTGGGAAAGAAATTTGTTCAATTTGGAATGGTCTCTGAAAGTGCCCCTGCTATCATAGTAGTATCTAGTACTGGTGGTGATGTTCAGGAATCATTTTCAGTGATAAACCTAAGATGATAGTGAAGCAGCAGAACAAAAAAGTTATTCTCGTCCACTTGCAGAGTAGGAAAACTGGGGGAAATGCGGCCGCCTCTCATTGTCCATGCAATCCATACCATCCTCGTCATCTGTGTTAAGGAAGAAGTTCAAAACATCAGTATATTTGCAATAAAATTTCATTATTCACCTGATAAGCAGTACATCTTTCAGGGTTCAGTGCTGAGGTTGAAGGCTCAAGTTAAAGTAAGACTTCAGTTAAGCACATAAGCTTATATTCACACAGCAGGATGATACTCACTGAAAGAAAAGCATGCCCAATAGTCACTATTTATTTCAGGCTGGGTTGATTGTTTGGTTCTGACTATCACGTGAGAATTTAAATCAAAACTACGCCTTCTAGGCTAATCCAAACATGCCAGCACACCCAGCCTCTGGCAGCACAGAAGCCAAATGCCAACTGAGGCAGCCAGTTTCTATCATTTCTTGAGCTGAGCTCAGGAAATTATAGTCTTACTGTAAATATATTCAAATAGTCCTCCATTTCAAAGGGAGTTAAAAAGAAAAACAACAACAAAATGAACAATTCATACAGGTTCTATGTGTTTCAATTCTTAGATATTATTTTTAGTAAACTACTTATTTTTACAGTGCTTACTGAGATCATTAGAAATATGGAATAAGCCAAATTCATAAATATTTTTATTTATATAATTCCTCCAGTGCCAATGAAAAGCAGGTACCAGATGTTACCTAACTCTGAGAATTTGGATGTACATTCTCACATGGCTTTTTAACAGTGCTTATTCTTAAAGACTCCTGCTGAGACTGTTATTCTAACCATGTATTTATATGCAGCCTTTCAGATTTTTGTGTCTTTTGTATCTTCATATATTCTACACATAAAAACTAGAGTTAATCTTGGTCTAATTTTGAATCAACAGACCCCAAGTTAATCCAAATTCTTATCAAGACAGACAGGAGAAGAAGGGGTTCATTTTTCACAGCAGAAAGACTAAAATCACTTAAATTATGGACTTTGAGCAACATGGTCTAGTGGAAGATGTCCCTGCCCAAGGCAGGGGTA
Organism: Chaetops frenatus; assembly: GCA_013400775.1. NCBI lineage: Eukaryota > Metazoa > Chordata > Aves > Passeriformes > Picathartidae > Chaetops > Chaetops frenatus. The sequence continues at coordinate 17,807 of VZTR01010574.1, read as the reverse complement.
TAGGAATAAGATGAACATTAAGGTCTCTTCTAATCCTAACCATTCTCTGTTTCTATGACTGTGTTTAAACACAAAAAATGCAAAATCCAGAAAATATGCTAGATCTATATATGAACAAAAAAACTGCAGCTAACTTGGAAGTCCTAAAACATCAGAAGATGAGCTTGCTATATGAAAGGGTAAGCAACCATAACTAAGCCTTTATTGTCTACTTCTGTGACCCTCCGTTCTCAGCCTTCAATATAAAGAAACAAGCAAAACCCTCAAATATCCCCATTTAGAAAGAAAATTCTTTAAGAACTCAGGAGCAAGATTTACACTGCTCTGACTTGTTAAGCAACTGTAAAGCCCTGGCTAGGCTGATCAGATCATGATTCTTGTGTGTAACACAACATGACAAAAACACAAACTATGGTGAAATCACATTCACTCCAATAAAGAAATTGTGCAAGGTCCAGTGCCATAGTTACATCCACATTAATACCTTCTTTAAGAGGTCTATTGAAGCACAGGACCTGATAGGATATTTAATTTTCAAGTAATTGATTTTTTTCAAAGTATTTCAAAACATGCCCATCCTACTAAAGCTACATAGCCCACTGAAGCTACCAGCACTGTCCACATACTTCAAGAAAGGTCCATGTTCCAATTACTTTGCTGAACTGGAACCATGACTGCCAACCAGTTAACACTTGAAGCCAGTGTCTTCTTTTTATTTAAAAACAAACCAAAAAAAATCTCAGATCAACAAACAAATGAAAAAACTCCAAACAAAATCAACACACAAAAGCCCATAGCAAAAATGCCCCCAAAACCCAACCCAGAGTGATCTAATATTCTAAGCTTTGTGCTTATTGCCTCTTAATAAAGCTGTCATTGAGAGTTATTCTTACACACTTCTATAAGAAGACTTTAATTAGTAACGGTGAGAACAGCTTTTCAAACAGAAAAAACCTTACAATAATGTTTTACTATAAACATTATTGTTACGTCATGCTTATGCGTCATTTCTGACTTACATTTTTCAGGTGGTGTTATTGTAATAGTCTGAGCTGTAAATTCTTCATCAAAATACCTGGTGTCTGTCTCAGATGTCACTTGAGGTTTAAAAGGAGGTACAAGCTGAAAGGCATCAAGAAACAAAAAAAATTACTATACCTCAAAGCAGCCAAAATAACTATCAGGAAAAACAAGTAAGTTCTTTTTCCCTATGCCCCCCATCAAACAAGTAGGTCTGTGGAGAGGTAGCTGAGTCCCTAACTTCCAGTAAGAGATAGAACCCACTAGAGTCAATCCCAAAAATACCAGTTCAGAATCCAGTTAATAGCACAACACAGCTAAATTCCAAGTATCACTCTCACATAACTTGCAGATAAATTGAGCTGCATAAAGATAATTACCTTGAAACTCTTGAGGGCAATTTAATTACCCACATAGCTGTCAGGCAAAGGCATCTCTAGATACTCCACCACAACTGGGTGGTATAAGCAGCTAAGAGGAAAAAGACTACACAGAGATAATAATAAGCATGGTTTGGGTTTTTTCCTTTCAGTGGGAAGGCCTCCATCTGAATTTATTGTTGAAAGAAATTACGTGATGTGTAAATAAATTTTACATTTGAAAAAAGGCCAGTTCAGGCTTAAGAGAGTTGCTGTATCTAAACTTGCCCACTGCTTTGACAGCACAGTGTGGTATTTCCCAACAGCAAATCACTAGCAGCCGCTCATAGCCTGCAGGCAGGACTCCCTTGCCCCTCTTTTGAACCAGCCTCGCTATCCACCTTCTCCACCAGAAGAACTGCTGATAAATTTTTACTGGAAGGCATACTGAGTCTGGAATATCACACTGCATGCTGCCAGTCTAAAAACAATACAGCAGTTTAGTATGTATGACATTGCAAACTGCATGTGTGTGGTGTGACAATGTTCTTGTTTGTACCTAGGAGCCCTGTGGTGCCATCTCCTCTTATGCAATGTAAAACACACCCTGAGAAGAAGTGTAATTGATTTTCCTTTCAATACAACAGGTTATATCCTGTCTCACTGATATTATCACTTTGAGTGTGGTTTTCACTAGTTTAATGTTCTCTCTCTCCTCAACTCCAGAACACTAACACCAAACAATTAACTTCATCATTTGCCCCACAGCAAAGAAGGAGGAACTGCTGGTAACTCCCTCCTTTCCCAAAGTTCTGTGCACTACATGCATATATGTACATGATCTGTACATACTAAGAGACTGATTTCATCTGATCCAGATCTTCAGTAACATGCAAGCAATTATTAAGCTGAACGAAATCTATCACTTCATAGATTTAACAGAGTACAATAAATCTGATTAATACTCTTACACAACTAAGTCCAGTTTTCCCTTACATTGTCCTGAATGGAAAACATACAACAGCAGAGAGGTATTTTGAAGTAAAAGTTCGGGGCATTATAGAATAAATGCTTAAGGAGCTAACATATATAATCTCAACAGCAGAAGAATCTTACAGGTATAAATCAAGTTACAGCCAATGTTTATAAACAAAGTATTCTATTTTATTGCACAGACTCCTTCACTTTTTTGAAAATTATTTTTATATGCATCCAGGCTATCCCAAACAATTCTGCCCTATTAAAACAGATTTCCAAAGTTGTACATCTCTCCAGCAATTCCTAAAAACAGAGTTGTTCCAGTGCAACATCCCACAGTGCCATTTTATTCTTGTTTTGCTATCTGAGAAAAGAACACTCAAAAAAAACCCCAAAAAATGTGAAAACACCAACCAAAAAACAAAGCAGAAAACCCCCAAACCAAACCAACAACAACTACAACAACAACAACAAAAAAGGCCTACACAAGATTACAGGAAGCCAAGTAACATATTCTAGTCAAGGCCAAGTGTCCATCACATCCTTTTAAAAAGACAATCTCACAGATCTCAGCAATAGTTCCAGTATGAAAAAAAGATTTTAAGATAACAGGTTTATAACAATTTTACTACTTCCTTGATTGGAATACTTTTTACTGGTCAGAAACAGAAAATACCATTTCATTAAAAAAAAACACTTCCATTTTAAAATAATGAAAACACAAGCTAAGGAAAAATTTTCTTTTTTCTCAAGGACAAGAAGCAATGTCTTCAATAGTGTAGTACACATCTGAAGTAGAACAAACTACTCCTGCTGTAAAGTAGACCTGAGACCTTTCACGCTACAACTACTTTGCAAAAAGGAGCAGCAAATCCTCCCTTCACAGCTTGTAACAAGTGAGTCAGGTTGAAGTAGTTAATGAAACACAACAGGTATGGCAAGGTAAGATCATTATATGTAGCAATGTATGGATGTGCTGCTGGAGAGGAAAAGGAAAATGCCTTAGATGACAAGTTTCTTTCTCAAAAACTTACAGGCTAACTACTGGTTTATCCAGGGATTTTTTACTTCTTATTTTTAAATCCACTGAGATGAACAAGCCTCACTATGACTTTAAATCATCCCTTTGTTCTCTCTATCTACTTGAAATAGCAATGGTTAAGGAAAATACTTTGAAAACATTATTTTAGGAAGGGAAGTACAGTGCTAAGTGACTTTTAAGGAAAATATAATTACAATAATCATTTTAATCAGGTATGAAAAGCACCATTACAACAAAACTCGTAAGTTGGTGCTCCAATTCAATGCTCAGCAGCTAGGCTTATTAGAAAACTCTTTATCAATAAGAGCCAATAAATCAGCCAAAGAAAATTTCAGTGATGACAGAAGTTCAGCTGTCTGGGGAAGTGAAACAAGTAGAAGACATGAAACTCCAGGCTGTAACTAAAAGGGAGGGAGACCTGATACAAATTTATGTCAATGGTATTTTAGGATTCATCTATCTTATTGTCATTCATATCCTGGACATTAAAGGCATTTGGAAACTTCACTGACTGCAAAAACAAACTCTCCAGCCATGTGGCTCCCCACAACAAAGTACACTGCTTTTTATCCAGGCTGTGCCCTTATGTACACCAACCAACCCTTAAAACTTTTGGAAAAGTGGAAGAAGTAGCTGAGATTAAGAAGCACAGATACAGCTGAACAGAGAATAGCAGGAAGGTTTCTTAAACCTTCCCATACACTTTGTCTCCTTCCCTCCCAGCATCACCTCCACCTCCCACACAGCTGTGTGGATACAGAAATGGGGATTGCTCCTTTCCATCTGTTCTACCTCACCTACACCAAACTAACTGGGGCTAAAGTCTTGTGGACATCCCACTCCAGACTCCTGAGTTGACACCAAAGGCACACCTCCCCTTCTCCAAGTAAATTCTTGGCAATCATCTTTCTGTCTTCTTTGTCCATTAGTTGTCAGACTTCATTTAAAAACAGAAAGCAAAATGACTGCAAATTTCAGCTGTAATGAAACCATTAGAAAGACAGGTAAGGTGCAAATGCTGCAGAGATGAACACTTTGACACTCCAGAAGTTTCCCCATACATTCCAAGGAAGACTGAAGCTGAGGTTTAATGATAAAAAGTACCCAACATCAACAACCACTCTGATGATCACAACATGAAAATGCCACTCTACAGCCAGTGACTTCACATTTGGTGCATGAGGAAATAGTATCCACATGCTGTTGCCACAGCTACTCCTCACTTCTGGCATGAGAAGTCAGAAGTCCAAGATGGATGTGAGCATCAGAAGGCACATCCAGTAACCTGTGTCCAAAATGAGTAAGACAAGCTTTTGTTAAGCACTGGCTTTGTCAGTCTGCAAGAGAATTGCACTGCTTGGTCCTGGCTGCCAAAATTTAGTATGGGATAATTTTCTTCCTTTAGTGGCCTCAGTTCAGAAACCAGACAGGGAACTGCACCTCCTGACAACCTACTCTATGGAGCAGAAATACAGATTTTCTGGGTTTATGCATTACACAGACACATATGCATAGATATGCATGTGTCTGTACAAATAAAGAAATAAAAGTCTAAACTCAATGTGAGTTAAGTAACTTTAAGAGTTTGTGTTCAAGACAAAAATCCAATTTCATATCCATCTGTCAAGCTGAATCTGCCCTGGCCATTTCAAAGGCTTGATGTTAGAAATGACAGCAAAAGCAATATCAAATTCTTAGTGTCTTCATTATCTCCAGTGAATGGCATTTCCATTTGGCATCCATCGAGAGCAGTGTGTGAGAAACATCACGGTTTTTCCTCAGTTCATGTCCTGGAAAATCTGACACCCATCTCCTAGAGGAAGGAAAGGGGCAGGCACAGTATATGACTGTTGTAGGTACACTGAGATGTACAGGCTTGATTCTACACCTTGAACTTTCTCACACTTAGTGAACAACTACATAAATACTTCAGTATGAGAGAAAATATGTAACACTACTTGCTCAAAGATAATTTACCAGGAATCACTTGTCTTGGTGTTGTATAGGAAGTGGCTGAAGGTACCTCAAAGTAACTGTGATGCACTCAATTTGCCAAATGCAAAGTATGACACTTAAGAACATCAATCTGATCTTCCTTCTTCTTTTAATTTAAAGGGAATTTTCACAGAATCACAGAATATGCTGAGTTGGAAGGGACCCGCAAAAATCACCGTGTTTTGTTCAGTAAAAGACCCTAAACAGAACATCTGACAACTTCAGTGTATTTCTGCTACCCAAAAAAAATATGCTAAACCAATTCTTATGTGAGAAACAGAGAAATTTCAAAAAGCTTCGTGATTCTACTGAAAAATAAAACAAATATTTTATTTAGTATATAGGCTTTTGAAGTCTTCAGTTTGCCAAACTATTCAATTTCTCATACTCAGGCAGAGAGATAAAAACTCATCAGGGCTGAGATGATCACAGGAAGAACCTGGCACAGGCTGCCCTCTTTCATATGTCCTCATGGTTTCTCTGCCAAAAATAAATACATCAGATCACAAATGCTAACTACTATACATTTTTCATTTAAAGGCAACGACCTTCTCTGCTCCAGTGTGCCATACAATATTTTATGTAGTACCAAATTAGGTTAACTAGTTAGCAGCATCAGAAACCTAATAATTCCATTTGACCATTTGGATCCATTTGACCTGACAGAGCTGTGGTCTGTCACATTAAATAGTTTACAGATATATAATTCTGTTTCTAATCACACCAGTAAAGTGATAATCTAGTAAAATGATAAAATTAGAGGCACAGGAGCACAGTGTGCACATGTACAAAACTATCACCCAGCTACTACTCAGATCACCCATGGTTTTTTGGTTTCCATTACTCTAAAAGTGAACTTCAGTTCTTTCATTTCTGACAGAAACACACTCCTGAAATGCAGCCAGAAAATTGCAGTGCCATGGTGCATAAAACGTAGGCAAAATTACTTTGAAATATTTTTACTATGCAAATAATCATATCCACTATAAATTTCATCGAGTGACTCTATTGCTGAAGACTCTACATCCAACAATAAACAGCAACAGAAGCAAGCATAGAATAAACCTATTCAAAAATCAAATTTATTTGATGCTGAGTTATTTTAGAATACCAAAATACCTCCAAAATATTCATGTAAGCATTCTAATGAACATACTTGATAAGAGTTCATTAACCTTATTATTATGTTGGGGGATAATATTCCAGAGCACAGCCCTGAAGCCTGCAGAGTGTAAGACTGTGTGCAGAAGGAACTACTGGATATTTTAACCAGGTAGACAAATGGCTTTGTAAGGAACAAATAGGAACAAAACTATTTTTAATTAAATAGAAAAGCACACTGGCAGAAGTCATTTTCCTGACTTATTTTTCCATAAAGGATACACTATGTGCTAATGCTGCACAAAAGCAATTCCTATGATCCTTGAAGTCAACTGTTCAACTGGGGAAATTCTGTTGATGTTTTACAACAAATTTAGTTTCTCAAAGCAACAGTGTCCCGAGTAAACAAAGAATGGCTAGAGTTTCTATAATACTACAATAGGTCATATCCACTTCCATGAAGATAAAAGCAAAGTGCCAGCATTTATATATTTTTGTACTTTATATAATTTTGTAATTTTTTTACAAATCTGCAAAATGCCTCCTTTCATTTTAATAGCTCAGAAAAAGATCTTGACTGAAACACATTTGCTACGTTCATCTGGAAAGAGTCAAAGCACAAGCAATTAAGAATATCTATATATTCTTAACTAAATAAGATGCTGAACTCAGTGTAGAATTGAAAGTTCTAATTCTAATGTAAGATAATTAAGAAATGTTTTTCAAGAGAGCAAGAATAATGTAACAGCTTTTTCTTTCCTCACCCACTCCTAGCACATTGCAATTCTATTGATTTTAATGGGGTTTTTTTACTCTAAAAAGGTCCTCAACTTGTATTTTTAGATTTTATCCTCACAGTGCTTCTCTACAATGTCCTTAAATAGCCAACCAGTGGTTGAGCTCAGAAAGTAACCCGATTAATATACTTGCTCTGATTATTTATTGTAGTTTCTTGAAACCTTGTGATACTGCCAGGGAAAAATCACACTTGTATCAAGTAATTTCAGAGTACCATATTTTGTATCATCATATACAGGCTTTTATTTCAATTCCGGTATTTGTCAGAGAAGTTACCACACCAACAACCACACATTTTTAAAATTCCAGTTCAACAACAACTGAAAAAACAGTTTGTATCATTGACATTGTAGCATAAACATATTCTGCTCAGTCGTATGTCTTCCATTTTCTTTTTATTTGAACAAAGCAAAGAAAAAGGAGAAAAAGCTATCTTTTAAAATTACGCAGCTCAACTGGCAAATTAACAATGTAAAACAGTTGAGGAAAAAAGAAAAGTCTTTATCAAAATAGAAAGGGTTTATAGCAACAAGTAAATTCTTACAGAAATACTGAGATAAAATCAGTTTCTGTATATAAAACAACTTAAGTTGAATTGAGTTTAACTCCCAAGTAAGATAAATTCATTTTCTAAAATCATTCCCAAAGTGTTGATCATTACAGGAACAGGACTGGGTTTGAAGAAAACTGTTCCAGTTGAATTCCTAGCACTTGCTTTCTCCACAAGCTGTTTTGGCTCAGTATTTTAACACTATTTTAATTTTCTGAGATATTTCTTTAAGTTTGAAAAGGTTTCTACTTATATACAAACAATCAGAAAGTAGATTTTTGCTATGAGTTCCTTACGATCACTTAATTCCCCTTTTTCATAAAACAACTTTTCACTAAGAGGCAGAAATAAAATGACAATTCAGGGTAAACTAAATTACATTTTTCACATTATCTTGAGTCATACATCTACTTTTCTCTTGAAAGCTCAGGAAGAAAAAAGAAAAGGAAAAAATCTGGACATTTATGTAATAAAAGGTTTAGGTTGATTTGCAAAACTTACTTCTAGTGAACTGACAAATTATTACTGAAAACACAAAGATTACGTAAGTACACCTTGTTCAGAATAATTATTCATCTGTATTAACACAGGAAAGTTGCAAAGAAAGAAATTGCTAACTCCAGAGAACAGCAGTCTATGACTATCAGTTAAAACCACCTTGCAAAAGCCAGATTAATCAATGCCATATAAAGACATACCTTTTTATCATATACATCTTGCCAGTTTACTCCAGCAAAGAAACTATGACGCATGATTTCTTTTGCATCATCTGGGCCTCCACCAAGTCTAAAGAGAGTGGGGAAAAAAAACCACATATTACACTTTTATAGGGAGATCAAGTTATTGTTATGGTTGGAAAAGTGACCACTTCTATTTGACTATCTGGGAACAGTTCTCACCCAATTAATATTAAATTTTCACCTGTTTAATGTGAGTTATGCAATCTTGAGAGAAGATGTGACAGTGGAAGTATCCATGCCATGGTCAATTCTTTTTGATTATTCCAGCTACAGTGTTTGTTACTGTCCATGATGAGCTTTTTTAATAATTCATTAATTTTAAAAACACACTTAAGTTTAGTTTGCTTGAAAGATCAACTAATGTCCTGGCACTATTAAAAACCCAAACCAACCCAATAATGCTGATATAAAATTTTGCCAAGGACGTGCCAGGCACTGAATCAGTAATGACTTGTGCATCATTTTTATACAGTGTTCACTGCTGTTGCATCTGGGTGCTGTAACAATTAACCAATTACCATAAAATAGTCTCAATCTGAGTCAATTAGTATAAATTAATAAATTGTAGGCCTGCTGAGAAGGTTATTTAAAGGCCATTGTAAATAACCACACTACTCACTGTGGCCCATAGTTTGCCAAAGCCAGATTCTGTCTGGTAAATCATCTTAGGAAGTGGATTTTACTTTGGGTGAGCTTGCCCAAGGTGGTTTGAGCTCACAGAAGTGGTCACTGCTGCCAAAAGAGGAGTGTCCTGCCCATACCCTTCCTCTCTCAGTTGCATCTATAACATCATTCCCACTTGATGACTGTGAGCAGAGTCAGCTCCCTAACCTGGAAAAAAACTAACCCTGCCACGAGAAAAGAAGAGAGAACTGGCCATTTCTTGTTGCATGAGCAAGTCCACTTTGACTTGACAAGTTGAGTGAGCTCCCTTGAGCTGCTGTTGCTGGTTGAGAAAGAATCCCACATCCAGTGAAGAGAACTTCTGTCCTTCTCAACAGCACATCGACTTTCAGGACTGCTCAGCTCTCATCTAACTTCTCCCTGAGACTGGGGTTCCTACTGCCCTAACAGAAGGAAGCTGCAGCAGAAAAAAAGCTACTCCTAACTAAATAAGCAGACCATATGTGTTAAATGTTAACAAGAAGAGTGACAGTGTGTTTCATTAAAAGGAACTGCTAAAGATATAAAGACAAATTCTAAAGGCAAGCATTTAAGTAAGATAAATTCCTTCCTAAAGCATTTATGGTAAGGAGGAATAATTTCCACAACCAAGGAAAAAGTCTGTTTTGGTATTACCCTGCTGCCAAATTTCAAAAATATTCTGGACAACTACGTCAGGCTTGCAATAACTGAGTGTAAAGTTATTCTAATTTTCAAGCTGTATTCCTCCTTGTTTCTCAACTACTCATTGTAAAATTCTCTACATCTTGGCAAAACATGGCAGCTAGCCTTGAGTTCCCAGACTTCTCTCAATATCTTCTAGCTGCTCACAAAAAAGCTGAGTTGTGTAAATCTCTGTGTTCCTCTCCTATTTAGCATTAGCTAGCACAAGAATTTGAATATAAATAAGCTTCTAAATATAAGTCTATAATAAACACTACTATCTGCAAAGATTAATTACAAGGAAGCATCTTTCCAATTCTAGAGGTTAATATATTTGATGGGTCAGATTGTTTGGAGGTTAAAAAAAAGGAGCTGCTACAGAAACAGAGTTTTACTCTACTCTGCCTATATGTGGCTGGCTGGTGACACTTTGCTTTTCCTGCATACAGCAAGTTAATTTGGAGCAGACAAGCTGACCACTTGTGCTCTCCTGCCTGCTGCACTTGGCTGCATCCAGGCAAATCCCTTGGAGAAACACACCAACCAGTCCTGCCCCGAGTGCCTGCAGGCAATGCCCACTACTCAAAACTTCTTGAGATCAACCAGAGGCTGAAGGAGGACTAAAGAGAGGCAGACAATATCTGCAGCCCTAAAACATGCCAAGAATGACAAAAATACTGGGAGGGGAAAAGGTACCTACAGATGAATCCCACTGATTTACAAAGTCAGAGATTTTAGAGGCAGAGAAAACTGGACACTGCTGGTCCAGTACTGGAGCCACTGGAAAATGGCTTTCCTGGCAACAATCCCAGAGGGAAAAGCCCACCACAAAAGGGCACAGACAGCAGCTGGGTGACACTTGCTTTCAAACCATTCTCTTTGAATTTCACTCCAGTGGTACTCTTTAACACATTACTAGTTTAATGGTCTAATATGTGATTTATTTATGTGCCCTAATAAATATAGCTGTGGCTGTCTATGCATCTCTCCTGCCATGATCACCAAGAAGTGCTACAATCCCCGTGAGACACTGAAGTCAACTCAGGGTTAAGTTATATGGGGAAAAACAATTGAGATCTTTCCCTTCGTTGCAGTACACATTCTAAACCCCAAAAGATCCCTGTGTTTGCTTGAATGATTTAAAAAGTTTGTCTTCCACAAGCTTTTCTTCCTTTTGCTGGTTAAATTCATTTTGTAAATCGCTGCTGGACTGAAAAAATGGAAATCTGAGACTGTATGGCTGTGTATGACCCTTTCCTGTGATTGACAGCTCCTTCAGCCAGTAAGACAAGGCACCATGGACCTATTTTTACATTACCCAGTACAATCAGAGTATTTATTATGCCTGGACAACCAATTAATTTCACTTACCGCTTATTTGGATCCTTTATCAGTAGGCCTGATAGTAATGATTTTGCATCTGCAGACAGAGTTCGAGGAAATTTTATGTCCTCCATTAGTATCAGTTCAAATAGTTTCTCATGATCTTGGTTGTAGAAGGGCAGTCTTCCACACATCATCTCATACATGACGACTCCTAATCCCCACCAGTCCACTGCACGACCATAGTCATTATCTTCTAACACCTGAAACAGAAACCAAAAGCATCTGTAAGACATAAACTATTTCATACACCATCATTTCAGTCTGTTTGATGCATCTCTATATGAATGTGTTTCTGGGACTTTATTTTCACAGTATGCTACAAGGACTCCCAGAAGCTGACTCAAAACTGCAGCACTGACTCACACACCTGAGCTCACTGAAATTCCAGGCTTACCAGGTGCTGCACAGCTAAAAGCAAAATTAAAAATTGACAATGACCTGTTCCAAATAATCACAATTCCTTTTCACCCTTTCTTATGTCCTCTACCACTTATATCATCCACAGCTTTAGGAAGAGATACTACAGCTACGACATGGGCACTAATGCCTCAGTTAGAAGTGGTGAAGCATCTCTTTGATCACTCACTTCTCTCTCTTTTGCCCCACCTGTCTTAAAGTCTTCAATTTAGAACCACCTTAATCTTATTAAGACAAGTTTCGTTTCTTCATGATGTTTGTTTATATCAAAAGTCCTCAATGCCTTTCTCCTGACAGTTTCATTACAGTCCATTAAACAGTCCTAAGAACTGAACTGTGCCAATGCAAAAAAAAATATGGCAGTGGTTATACAATCCTATGTTTACCATGAAACTCTGCTTACAGGGTATTATATAATCACAGAAACTGGTAAAGTTCATAAAATTTCTTAACATAATGTCACCAATGTTGTGTACCTAAAAACAACTTATTCCACAGCCCTTCTCCCAGCAGCCCCAGAGAACTGGAATAGGAAATTTAAGCAGTGTGTCTTGACCTTAATACATCTTCATATCAAACTGCAGACATGGAGACAACATAACAGCAACATTCACCCACAAAAAGTCATAACCAACAGGGAAATTGAAGGTTACTGAATATATAATTCCAATTTCGATTAATTTCTAGTAGATCATGCCCCTTCATAAAAAAAAAAAGATGAAATAGAAGTCAGTAAATGTTATAACAGGAGGCACTACAATCGTGTGTGTCAAATAGCCAATATTTGCTGCAGAAAGGGGTATCAAAAAACCTTAAAACAAGAAATTAGACTTGCATAATAAAGAGAAAAATCAAGAAAGGCAACTAATAGAATAGAACTACATTTGTAAAGAAGGTAAATAATTCTTTTTAGAGAATTGTCACTGTATCACAGAAGGCAGATTCTGAAAGGCAGCACCCTATGACTGATTCCAAAAAAAACAACAAACCAACAACAATCTAATCCCCAGAAAACAAAATACTTTTTACAACACACAGACACATGCAATCACCATCGCAAAGAGCTCCTCCAGATTCAAACTGTAAGCAGACATACAGGAACAGTCATTTAGATACGTGGTAGTAAAAGTAAAGCTTTCAGTCTCTAATGAATAAGGCAACCTCTACAAGATCAGAAATAACTTTATCCATAAGTAGATTATCTTGCAATTGTTTAAAATGGGTAATAATTTCCCCCAAAGCAGGGACAGAGGCTGTCCTCACGCCTAAGGGGACAATAAGTGACAGCAGACACAAACACTACACCGTAGCCAGCTCTAAGGAGGGCTGTTGAGCTCATTTATCTGCCTCTCCTCTTGCTCCCCCAGTAAATCCAAGCCTGCTCTGAAGTATCTGGGACATGCTGTTAGCAGAAGCAACATGCAGTCTGATCCAGTATGGCAATTTTGGAAATCCCACAGTAATTAATGCATATGTACTCCTACTTTTCGCTGTCCTTAAGGACTAGTAGCAGAAACATGGTGAAAAGAAGTATATTAAAAATCCCTCTTGTGTATATAAGATTTAAAAAATCATAAATATTAACACATTAACACATATGATTTACAACTGTGCCAAAACAAACAGACTCATTACATCATTGATATTTCCAAATAGAGGGTGAAATTTTGGAAAGTGTAAAATACAACAAATTATCTGAATAAGTACATATGACAAAACTAACTAAAATAACTCCTGCATTTTAAAATTAATTAAATGTTTTATGAGTTGGAGCATATTGCAAGCTATTTGCCGAAAAATTGTATATGAAATCTGCGACGCTTGTCTTTAAATCACCACTTCTGCCACAGAATAAAAGCATGATATATTTTTCTTTTATAGCTATTAGCACTGTTACTGTTTCTCTCATCTGTACAGTTAGTCTTTTCTTTTGAAGCTAGCAAAACACATAAAATTGTGAGACAGTGGTAGATTCTTTTTACAAGTAAGCTGAGGTGTGGTTTGCATGTGTGGTTTATAAAAGAAGGCAACAGGAAAATAAAACATATCGTTCTCTGAACAAGGCAAATCACATGGCCAATAGCTAAAGCAAATTGTATTTGCAGCTTTACGTAATTTATGCAGGACTTTACCTAATAATAATAAAAAGTATGAACAACCTTTTGCTGCATTCCCACAACAGCAACAAAACAGTGGTACAAAGGAAGAGCCAAATGTGATTTTTAACCTCTTTTTACATAAAATCATAAAAAAGCATAAAAGCTGGATTAACTGCCTCCCAAACCCACATATCACCAGCCGGGTTCTCATCCCCAGCTGGCAAAACTGGCAACTCTTTATTTTTGTTTAAATACCTGGTTTACAGCCAGCCAGACAGGCAAGAGCATCAAAATGGTTTCATTTAGGCAAAAGGAAAACAGCCTGAAAATAGTGTAAATAAAGCAAAATACTTATTTTAACATAAACTAATAACAACAACTTTTTTTAACATAAATGTAATAAAAATGTGCATAATGCATTCACAGTGAAGACATACTGTTATTTCCTCTAAGTAATTTATAATCTTCGTGGTGTTTAGAAATTCCAGGATTTGTAGACTGTGTCAAGTCAATGGAAGTGAAGTGCTGGAGTCCAGCAGCTCCTACAATCAAATCTGTGCAGTTAGGGCAGGCATGAAAATATGTCTGTACACACTGCCCTAGCAATACAGAATCCTTTCCAAACAATCCTTGGATTTGAGGGATTAGTTTTGATTACACTAAACACAGGTCAAGAAAGCTTCTACTCATTGCTAAAATGAACATGAGATGCAGCTGCAGGTTTTGCACCTATAAATAGTTCAATCTTTAGCCCATCACGAAATGGATACCTGCTTTTTAAAAAGTCTCCTTTGGTTGTGAGGAGTGATACTGCTGTCTCTCCAGTACTTGTGGGATATCCTTGTATATGTGGAGTACCAGTCTAAGCACCTGGCCAGACACAGACACAGACACAGACACTGGAATGTTCGATCTCTTGGACTCTGTACGCTGCCCTTAAAGAGCTGCCTCGACCAGCCAAGGGACAATTCTTGTCCCTTGCCATAAGGACTCACAAATCTATCTTTAATCAAATGCCCTACACTAACAACCCAATGCCTTCATGGTCACAGAAGGACAAGCAGCAGGCCCGCCAAAACCATCGTAGAGGATACAAGGTCAACCACTCTGGTATCTGCTGTAAAGCAATGTACTGATATTTTCTTGGAGCACAACACAAGGATCACACAGAACTCATGAGCTCAGAAAGAGCACCTACACTGACTACATACTCAAACCAGTGTTTCCACACAGTAAAGACAGACTTGCTTGTTTCCACAAAATTTGTTTAGTCAGATCACTCAGATTTATGATTTCCCTTCCTTCGTCCCCTTCACATACATGGGGTGCAAAAATCCAAGGCACCTTGCCAAGCTGAGGTTTTAGGAGACAAGAGCTTCAACACAATGTGATTGATGGTCAGTGTGTGAATAACATTTATAGTCATTCACCCCTGACATAATCACTGTACCCAAGGGACTTCCCATCACTGAGAAAAGCAGAAGGTGGACTAACTGCAGTACAGTCTGGATGATGCCACAGATCATGGGAAATAAAACTCAAGAATTTGCCATCATTTTACAACTTGGGGAAATCTTACTCCATTTGTTTTCAGGGCTCTGGTTCAACAACTGGTTCTTTGAGAGGCAGTGCCAGCCTAATTCAGGCACTTGTTTCTGTTCTCTCACCACAGCTTCCCTTACCTTGTCAAAACTATGCAACACACTACATCAGACAAGAGGAAAAAAAGGGAGAAAAAGTTTCACCCTGGATTATTTCTCACCTGAATCAAGTTTTCTGACCTAAGCCACTCAATTGCCATGTGAACAGTTGCAGTAGCACAAGTGAGGACATGGGCAGCATCAGGTGTGGCATTGCTGCAAAAAGAAACGCTTGCCAATCTCTGCCCCAAAGTTACACTGACACAGAAGTTACACTGACTCTGCCAGTTTTTCCTGCACACACAGACAGCTGGAACAGCTGTGCTCACTTGGGGTGAAGATTAAGGCCCTGCTTCTCTTCCCAACCTGCATTTTTCTAAAGCACTCCAGCAGTATAACAGGGCTCCAAAGTGGGCATAAACTCATTGCTGCACTGAAACCACTGCAGTTTTTACAGGCACTGTAGTTCCTCTAATCCACACCTACTACAAGGACACAGCCTGAGTTTATACAGGTGCTTTTAAAAACAGCTGCAGAGGTGCCACGGAAGTTTGTATTTTCCCTTCCTATATAAATATGCAAAAGGTTAAGTAACACACTTTCTAACAAGCAAGAAACATAAGCCAGGCATCTGCTGCCAGGAATTTGCAGGTACTCTAGTGCTTTTATGGATATTTTAGAGGCACTGGACAACATTAGAGTTTCAGCTAAGGGAGAGAGCTATTTATTTACCTTAACATTTTCATTTGTACTGTGGTCAAAGGGCCACAATACAAATTTCTTTTTTTTTTTAATTTACTGAGATAGCAGTGTACAAGGGAAAACAAAATATTCTGTAGTGATTCCACTGCCTCTGCACACCTTGGGGTTTCTGGACAGTGTTGCTATCAGTGACCAAGCATACAACAGGATAGTGCTTTGTACACAGAGCAGACTGTAAAGCCCTACACAAAATAAACAATTCAGTTCACAGACCAACCTTTGCCTTTGTGACAATTAAGACAACACAAACACACTGCAGGACTGCTAAGATCACAGCAATTCAACTGTGGTTTTCCCTCACCCATAAGAATTCATTTTGCTGGCAAGTAATTACAGATCAGTGAAGAAAAATACTCTTGTATTTACACTTATTGACAAAAAAAGTGCTATCTTATCTATTCCCCACTGCTGAGAAGCCCACTGTCTTGGACTTGAAAAAAAGATTGTTACTACTACTGAAAGTTTTCTCTTTCCCAGAAAATAAAACCTACAGAAATGACTTCTTCTTTTATTTCACCAGTGGCTGTAAATTTTAATCTTTAGGTTTATTAGTCAATACATCTCCAGGTCCTTTGCTTTACACATGTCACTCCTTTAAGAGCCTAACATACAATCCACAGAATCTGATGTCCATTTAATTTTATGGTGAAAACCAGTGAAAGGATATATTTTATTATCTTTATTACTTCAGTAGCTAAGAGGTGAAAGGTTTTTTGGAGGCAATAGCTTGAGACACATCTGTAAACTCCTATTTACAAGGGCTTGGCACAGAGACATAGGAAGCAGACAGCTGAATGCCAAAGAGAAGCTGATACATACACATGCAATGCTTTTACAAGTTTCTTTGAAAATAAATTTTCTTAGGAGGTGAGCAAACAGCATGAGCTGTGAGCCACAGGTGAAGTCTGTGACCATCGTAAGTTGATCATGGACTTCCACTTGCCCTAGGTGGAAACTAGGATTCTCCTATGCTTTACCAATCACAGAATACTGAACAAGGTGTGAGTACTTCAGACAAACTAAGTTCAATGTAGAAAATCCCTTAATCCTGTCTTTATTGCATTTTCTTGAAATACAACACCCCTGATGAGCAGTGTCTGGAAGATTTTTGGTTGCACAGAAGAAATTCGCAGCATCAATTCCCACCCACCTCTAAATGGTAGTTAGTTGCTGCAACTTCTGGACTGTGCAAACAAAAACAAATTTAGCAATAACCTTGAGCATGAAAGGCTTTGTAAAACTCATTGTCAATCCTATACAAAGGGTTGTCAGCATTGGGTTTTATCTCTAAAAAAACAATATCAAAATATTGGATTCATACTTTGTGCTAGATACTCAAGCCAACTTACTGGAAAAGCCATTACATTTTTGACCTAGCAATGTTTCTCCTAATCCATTAGATATAGACCTTCAGATAGGACATTAGAAGTAGCTTGTTGCTCAATCAATAATTTTGACAGAACAGATGGGAAAATATTTAAACATCTAAACAAACTGTCTGCACACCTATGTTGTGAAAGAAAACTGAGAACTTGGATACACCAATGTACTGTTAATTTAAGGGGGAAAAAACTGTTTTCAATTAACCTTACAG
>VZTR01010541.1:0-66929 GCA_013400775.1 Chaetops frenatus | reverse complement strand
GTTTTCACCAAATGAACAAATTGTACCTCCTGGTGCCGGATCATCCGTTCCAGAACTTTGACCCCCAAAAACTTCCAAGGAGGCTGTTGTTGAACCTTTTCTGGAGCCACCTGCAGCCCATGAGCATGCAAAGCAGCAATCAACTGAGGCTGTATCCTCAGCAGTTCATTCTGAGTGGGCACAGCCACCAAGATGTCATCCATGTATTGATATACACTGGCGTCAGGAAACTGCTTGTGAACTCCAGACAAGGCACAGGCCACATACCATTGGCATATGGCAGGAGAATTACGCATTCCCTGAGGAAGAACCATCCATTGATATCTCTGCGTGGGCTCAGCATTGTTAATTGCTGGCACCATGAAGGCAAAGTTTGGTTTGTCATCGGGATGTAAAGGAATCGTAAAGAAACAATCCTTCAAATCCACTATGAGGATCGGCCAATCTGCGGGAAGCATGGTTGGTGGCAGCATGCCCGTCTGCAATGTTCCCATGCTTTCCATCACTGTGTTCACTTTCCCGAGGTCTTGTAACAACCTCCATTTCCCAGACTTCCTTCTGATACAAAAGACAGAAGTGTTCCAGGGACTGGTAGAAGGATCCAGGTGACCCTGGTCCAACTGCTCCTGCACTAGATTCCAAAGGGTGACTAATTTGTCTTCAGGAAGGGGCCACTGGTTTTCCCAGACAGGTTTTGTCCACCAGTTTTTTGTTTGTTTTTGTTGTGGTTTTTTTTTCTTTTTTTTTTTTTTTTTGAGAGAGGACCTGTTTATTATGGATACACAATTTATAGGGTTTGCAAAGTGTGAGGGGATTGCAAGATGAAATCCCACCTCTCAACCAGATGGCTAAGTGACCAGTTTCCCTTCTCCAAGAAGGAATGTAAACAAAGCTAGTGTTTTTAGTACAATGTGTGAGAAAACCTGACTCCAGACTATAAACTTTTCAGAAGGCTTTCAAAAACAAGGCAACACTCCAGGGCCATTCCCACCGCCATAACTGGTCCCCAGCTCCCTCACTCCTGCAGGGCATCAGCTCATCGCCAGGCTGGTGCTCAGTGTTCCCAGTAGCCCATTCCCCTCCTGCATAGTTCATCCTATCAGTATGACCACTTGCACTCTCCACCTCCACAGAAAAGACACAGAAGAGCAGCCCCTAAGGAATTTCCCCAATGTATGGCCACCAGCCAGGCTTGGACACTGCGTGCCAACACCCTTGAAGACAACACAAGCTGGGGTAATCCCTCAAGCTGACCTGGCACCACTGGCTACAGGAGAGCCCAGCTAGTTCTCCCCAGATCTCTGCTCCTCCTGAGCATCCAGGAGTGTTTTTGCCAACACCTTCCCAGGAACAGACAGAGCAGTCTGAAGGCTCTCCCACCCTTCCTCCTTGCCATTCTGGAATATGGCTGTGGTAGCTGCTCAGATTAGCAGTCTCCCCAGAGAAGCAAGACCTTCTGAAGAGCAGGGCCCGGCACTGGCAGCATGGCTCCCCCCCCCCCGCTTGCTCCAGGACGCTCCCCAGCCAGTCAGAGCCATGTAGTAAACAGTTTAATTAACACACTGACAGCACCACAGCCAGCCTGAGCTGGACTTTATCCGCTGCTCTGCTTAGCCGCCAGCCTCTTGTCTCTCTCTTCAGCAATGGTCAGGCGGATGCCCTTTCCACGAGGCAAGGAGATCCATGGCTTGTTGCCCTGCAGCAAGGGAGAAGAAACCACTTCACACCAGGAAACCCAAATAGCAACAGAGCTCTCCCTCTAAGGGGGAAAGCAGCAGAAGCCCATCCCTGCTCATGCTGGGCCAGGTACACACGGTGGCACTAGCACAGCAGAGACCCCTAGGGAAGGCGCCAAGGATGCACAGGTCCACAGCTGCCTTTCAGTCACATCTGTGAAGAATGTGCTTCAGCCAAAACCAAAACACCACCCCTCTACAACCTGGACAAAAGAGCCCACCAGGGATGGCAAAAGAGCAGAGGCTTTGCAGGGGGCACTGAGTCAGAGCAGCTGCCCAGACCACACCAAGGTCTGAGCACTGCTCAGCCCCCAGCTCTCAGGTTTCAGAGCTGCTTCTTGAAAACATCAGCATTCCTAAAGTTGCAAATACTTCTTCTCCTTCCCAGAACAGGAAGAAATACAGGGAGGCGAGTCAGAACTGAGGCCAGCACTGAAGCTCCACTGTGTGGGAAGACAGCTGCCTAAGGAAACACCAAGGCTCTTTGCCTCAGCCAGCCGCCTCTGACAAGGCAAGAGAACCCCTGATCTGGTGCCTCCATGGCCTTACTTTGCCAATAACGAAGATGTTGGAGAGCCTGGTGGCAAAGCTGTTGCCGTTGGCGTCCTTCACATGAACCACATCAAAGGACCCGGGGTGCCTCTCCCGGTTGGTGATCACCCCAATACGGCCCAAGTTGGCACCACCGGTCACCATGCACAGGTTACCTGAGTAAGAGAATACAGATATGACAAGAGATGGCACCAGGTGCTGTGGTGAAGTCCTTCCATTTGGCTCTCTGCCCATACCAAACATTCCCATCCCACCTGTGCTAGCACTGCTCACAGTTCTGTGACTGAAACTGTCTCTCACCACCAAGAGACAAGCTGAAGCAACTCCCCACCAGCTGACTGCTTCTACCTGGTGCCTCAGAACTGCCAAGTCCTCACCAAATGCTTCCCACTGCCAGGACACAGGAAGAATCCCCTGCTCCAGCTCCAGGTGGACATGCTCCTGGGAAACAGACCCCTTCCCAAGGTTGATACCACTGCCTCTCTACACTTCAGTGCAAATATGACTAACATTTAACTTCCACACTGCTCTCCACAGTGTGGAGGGGTACAGTGCTTTAATGGCATGCAAGACCTACCTGTGTCAAACTTAATGAAGTCTGTGATCTTGCCTGTCTCCAGGTCAATCTGGACCGTATCATTCACCTTGATGAGGGGGTCTGGATAGCGGATAGTGCGGGCATCATGAGTGACCAAGTGAGGGATTCCTTTGGTGCCCACGAAGATCTTCCTCACCTTGCACAGCTTGTACTGCAAACAAAACCCAACACCTCTCAGCTGAGGCAGCAAGCAGTGCCATGGACTAGGGAACTCTTGCACCCCAAAGAGCCACCAGCCAGCAGAACACCCAAACAATCAGGACTCATAAGTCTAAGCAGCAACTTGTCCAGCTCCCTGCTTCAGTAACAGCTTGTCAAAAGCTGCCATACAGCTCTGCTACAGCCCCACCAGAAAATACCTCTGCTGTGGGAGCAGCAATCCACCTTGGGCTTCAGCCTCCCCACAAACACTGGCTGCACTTTCACAGTAAAGTCTTTACCAGAGCAATTCCTTTATTTTTCCCTGAAGCCCGTAGACATACAACAGAGGCTGCATTTCTCCAGGACCCAAGAGAGATCTGTACTCTCCAGGGCACTGATTTCTCTCCTGTCACCCTAACTCCCTCATAGCCTCCCTGGACCTCACAGATCAACACAGAGTACTAGTCAGAGAAGCACATCACAAGGAGAACCACACCACAGCTGGCTCCAGCACAGGCAGCTCTGCCATCCACACAGCTGTGTGCCTGCACAGCCTGCCTTAAGGAAGGAGATGCAAAGCAAAGCACAGCCTCATTGCTCAGGCACACCATGAACTGGGTTAAGGAAACACATGAGGAAGTTGTTCCCCAGCATCCAGGGTGAGAAGGCAGTTTTGTTGTCCTGGGAAGAAGTTTAAGGCTTTTACACTACAGGCAGTCCCATGTTTCTGATCAAGGTTAGCTGGCAAATCCAAGACTGTCCTCCATCCCAAAACTCTCCAATCCAGCCCATGCCAATAGCATCATCTCCAGCACCAGACAATGCACCTACATCCATTTGTGCACTACCTTCGTGTAACCAAGAGACCTCCCCCTGACACAGGCTTCACCACAACCCTGAGCGCCCCAATCTCAAGTGCAGCATGGCCTCAACTGTCAGGGAAGAGAGACATCAGCTCTCATTCAGGAGATGCCAAAGAGGAAGCACTGCCCCAACCAAACCCAAGCTGGGCCCACGCCACATCGAAGCTCCTCACCTTGGCCTCCTCAAGTGTGATGCGGTGAACAGCAAACCGGCCCTTGGTATCATACACCAGGCGGAAATGCTCACCTGTCTTCTCAATGCTGATGACATCTGATTGCAGACAGGGAAATATAACAGCAGCTGTTATCAGCTCATTACCCAAGACCGTAACCTGGCATCAAGTTCACGTTTCAAAAGAAACAGAGACTGCTGAACAACACTTAGGGTATGATTGATGAGGATGGGATTTACCCTTGACCACAGGCTCACATCTTCTGCTGTGACAGACTCCACATTAGCAAAAACTGCTTAAGACTGGAACCTGAACAGCAATTTACCCAGGTCAAGCAGGCACTTAGAGGCTACGACTATGGTATTCACCATAGTGCACAACTCCAAACTAAGTAACAGCTGCCAATATGTATCTTTTCTTCAACTCCAGCAGGGAAACCTTGCCCCTGAAATAATGCCAGCCCCACAAAACACTCCCCCACCAGTGTAGAAGAGCTGCCTAAGAAACTGCCTCAATCCTACTCACCCATGAAGCCTGCAGGGTAGGTGATGTCGGTGCGGACTTTACCATCTATTTTGATGAACCTCTGCATGCAGATCTTCTTGACCTCATCTCCTGTCAGAGCATACTTCAGCCGGTTGCGCAGGAAGATGATGAGGGGAAGGCACTCCCTCAGCTTGTGTGGGCCTGTTGATGGGCGGGGTGCCTGCGGACAGAAGCTTTCTGCTGGAGGCTCAAGCAGCATCAACCGCCACAGAAAAGAAACCATGGCGCCAACAGCTCCCATAAGAGCACGGAACGGCAGCAACACAAAATGCAGCTGCCATGCAAGCAGCGACCGGCTGAAGCTCTCTGGTCTCGGTATGTACAGCCGCACAAAACTGCCCCCAACAGAGCACAACCATCCATCTCAACCCAGAGGTGGAAAAGCACAATAGGGAGGTTAAAAGAGAACAGCCAACGACTCCATTACATTCTCTGCAAACGGGGAAACACAAACACTATTCACAAAGACCCTAACGTTAACAAACACCCCTTGCTCTGTCCAACTGCCCCTGTTCATCGCTCGCCCCCTCGCACCCGAACACTTCCCCTGATATGACTGCGGCTGCCACGACCAGCCCGGCCTCGGCCCCACCTCCTCAACCTCAAACCTAAGCCCGACCCCAGCTTCAACCCTAACCCAGGCCCGCACTCACGAAAACGCCCGTCAGCTTGTCCAGCATCCAGTGCTTGGGTGCAGCCACGCGCTTCAGATGCTTCTTGGGGCCGCGGGCCTACAGGACGGGACGTGTTAAGGGGTGTGTTACGGGCCGCTGCCAGGCTCGGCCCCCCCCCAGCCATCCCTCCCTGGTCCCCTCAGACTCCCGCCCTTCGGACTCTAGCGCCGGCCTCCCTCCCGCGCTTGTCGCCCCGAGGGGATCGCCCACAGCCCGCGGTGAGCGGTGGATGGCAGCGGATGACGGCGGGGAGCGGCGGGGCCGCGCTCTCACCATGGCTGCGCTCTGCCGAGAAAGGGCTTGCGCTTCCGGCCCGCTGCGGATGGACAAGGCGTGGCGGCAGCGACGTGCATCGCCCCCTGGCGGCCCGGAGGTCCAGGGCCGCCCCCGAGGTGACGGGGAGATCGCGAGGGCTTGGCGGCCCCGACGGGGACACCCCGCTCCGGGACACTGCGCTCAGGGACTCCCTGCATCTAGCCAGGCCACTGTGTCCGTGGTCATCGCTGGTCATTACATGGGACAGCGCGCCACATTCTGGCCCTGCGATTTGGGAGAGTGTGTGAGTATCGGGAGCCGAGCCAGGGGTAACACCTGTGCCGGGACCTCCCCCTACCCACACTTGCCCTCCCACACCTGTGCCCTCCCCCTGCCACGGCCCCTACCGGGGTAGAGCTGGGACCCCACGCAGCCTCCAAACCTGACGCCGGGCCTTAGCGCCCACTCCTGAAGGCAGTTCTAGGGTCAGGTGGTCCCAGCTGCCCTCCCGGAGGCTGACGTGTCCCCACAGTGCTCTGGAGTCCCCGGGACAGTCCTAGGCTCCCGCACCCTGCCAGACAGCCCAGTGAGTGCAACAGCCCCACACCTAGCACATCCCCACAGCGGCGCTCCTGTAGCAGGGTGTGGCTGGGACAGAGGTCCCATTCCCCACAGTAACACTATCACCGAAATACTGTCGGGATAAATGAAACTCTTCTGTTTAGATTAGAGAGCAGCATTACTTTAATCACAGTGCTGTGTGCATAGGGGGAGCTCCACCCATGATACATGCACACTTTCAAAACTTTTCACTCTTTATACACTTTAGCAAAGAAATTAATGTTGTCTATAAAATACATAGTTCTCTTCATTAATTAGTATTTTATCTTCTACTGGTTATAGATTTCTTGCTTCTCTTGCTAATTAGTCTACATTTTCAGTCTTGTTATTATCTTACTATCTTTTTCCCAGATGAGACAATAGCTGAATTGTCTTTATTCGTTTATCTCTGGGTTCTGCAAAATGTTCTTGTAGTCTATAAATTCTGCATTCCGTGTGTCCAATTTCAGCAATATATCTCTACCATGCTTAGTCCAATGAAGCATATCAAGGTTGTTGAAAGTTTCAGTAATTTTCCCGACCTCTGTTGCCACAATAGCAGCTTATGACAAACCTTGCTAGGTGCTTGGATACAGTGGGAAATTACGCTGTTCATGATTGATTAAAACAATTAACTAGAAATTTTAATAAGAAAATTTACTAGGAAAACGGTATAATTTTCAACAACAGGATGGGAACATCCTAAAAGCTGAGAATACAAACTGGAGCTGCGGGGAGCCCACCCTCCTTCCACCCAGGGCTGCTTCACACAATGTGCTTCACCAAAATGGACAAGGGGCACACCCGACGGAACAACGATCCTTACAAATTTTATTACACGGCAGTTTGAGACCCTCGCCTGCCGGGCTAACTGCGACGCCTGCGCGTTTTGGGGCAGGCAGCACGGCCCCAGCTCCTCCTCCCGCCCCTTCCCACACTCGGGCGGGTTCCGAGCGTTCCCTGCGCCTGTAGCGCTGGTACCTGGGGCAGCCGGGACGCTGCCCACCGGTGGAGTGAGGTAGGAGCCCCTCCCCCCAGCCGCGCTCCAGCCTCAGTAGCCGGCCGGCAGGTCCGACGGGGAGTCGAGCTCGTGGTGACCGAGCAGAGCTCCGGCAGCTCGTCCGCCACGTCGAGGGCAAGCTCCACCACCAGCGCCCTAAGAACCTGTCCACCAGGTCCGAGTCGATGAGGGGCCTGGAGGGGGCGGCTCTCCGCGCCTCGCGGCTGCGTCCCCAGGCCTCAGGCGAGCGGCGAGCCGAGCTCCGTGGACTCCCCGCGGCGCGGTTCTGGACGTGGAGCTTCTGCAGTTGCAAGCTGGCCAGGAGGTTGGCACCCGCCTGCGGAGCCACAGGGGCGGGGAGCAGGCGGAGTCTCCAGCGCCAGCACCTCCTCGGCCCCGAACGGGTAGCACCGCAGGATCACCACCACGGTGAGGTCCTTCGTGCCCCGGGGACTGTAAACAGCTCATCTCCGGGGTCTAAGAGGACACGGCAGCGCTCAGAGGGGCGCGGGCTGCCCCGGGCGGGTGGGGTCCAGCGACGTAACCAGACGGGGAGGGAAATGGAGCGGTGCCTCGGCTACCTCCGCGCTTTTGTAGGCAGCAAGGCGGGCATCCCACTCTGGATGGGGGATGTGGGGGTTTCCACCCAAGAGGCACCTCACCTAAAGCCGCAACACTTGACACTTGTGGGGTTTCCTATTGTTTATTTTCCCACCTGTGTTCCTGAAACAGCTCCCACAGCTCACGGGGCAGTCTGCCTGGTGTGGGGACAGTACATGGGGCCCTGAGGCGAGTCAGAGGCAGCAGCTGGCCAGCTTCTCTGCTCTCTCATTCCTCACTTTTTTTTCCCTGGATGGGCAGTCCCCCAAGCCTGACACCTCCCCTGGGCACTGGGATCCTTTGCCGGGGCAGTGGCAGCACCAGCCTCCTGCCAGCAGTCACCACACAAGACTAGTTTCTCCACACCACACACATACACACACCACCCACACCAAGTGCCAGGGGTACATGGAAGCAGGCAAGGGGTCAGGAGTCATGGGAGCCACATCCGGCTGAACTATCTCCACACCAGATTTCCTGTTATTTCAATCAGCAGTGAAAAACAACAGAGCAAAACAAAGCCAAGGCCGAGCCCCGTCGTCTTGCTTTTTCTTCCAGCATAATCTAATTAAAGCTACAGGAAATACGCTTTCCCACAGTGACTGGACATCTTTAAAAAACCCAGCACCATAAAAGGTCCACGGGCTAGGAGAATGAGGGGACAAGGGCAGCAGAGGCCAGGCTCCATGGCCCCTGGCACTGGGAGAGATCCGTCAGATATCTGTATACCTGTTCCCTTGCTGAGACACCTCATGGCAGCTCTCATGGGGCACCAGAGCATTTGGAAATTCATCCAAAATCTCCCAGGACAGGAGCTGCCACAATGCCCTGCATCTCCCTCGACACTCCTGAGAGGCTCCCCAGGATCTGGCCCCTCTGCGCAGGATTTCAGGAGCTCACACGTGGCTCTGCAATGGTGGAGTGCTGTGGAAAAGAGTACTGGCAAGGCAGGGCAGGTGGAAGAAGAAAGGAAAGGGCTGGAGGAGTATTTCAAGTGTTTTATTTTTTAAAAAGTCCCAGTTAAAAACACAATGGCTGTGCCTTTCTGTGGGTAAGAGACACAACCTGTGTGCCCCAGGATAACCCTCAGGCTGGCCAACTCTGAGGCTGTGCCCCTGCCAGGTAGGTAACACAGCACTGGGCTCCAGCTGGGGAGGGCTCACAGCTCTGAGCAGCCCCTCTTAGAATACATTTAAAACCAGTTGTGAGAACAAACTGTGGTGTTAAAAAAGAAAAGAGAAAGGAGCAAGGGAGGCTCTGCCAGCACTGGAAGGCTGTGGCTGGAGGGCCCACACTCCTGCCTAGGGAGAGCCACAGTGCTCGTGGCATGCAGTAGCTTTTCTTCTTTAAAGAGAAAAAAAAATTAACCAACCAACAAACTTTCTTCCAAATTTTCCCTGCAGCCACAAATTTCACCAGCTGTTTATATAAATATGCTGTCTTCCCCATAGGAAATACTCTGGTCTGAGCCTTCCTTCTCTGCTAAACAACGTGTTTCAGATTCCCTGCAAATAAAAGGAAGCAGAAAAGGGTTTTTCCACTGATATTTTAGCCTGATGGAGTGACCTAGCAAGGGGTGCCACTCCCATGCCTGACGGACTAGGTCATGATATGGGAATCCCAGCCTCTGCACAGATCTCAGTTCTTGCTGACCCCTTGTTCTCTTTGCAGAGGCTACTGACCTTGTTCAAGCCGGGCTTTGGAAACTACCATGGGGGACCCTGCCCCTGCTTTCACTATGCTGAGTGCTGTTTTGGGATTCATGGACCAGCATCTGAGAGGCACATGCTCACTCCCTCGTCCTTCTTTCAGGCTGCATTCACAGACAGGAGTGCACAGCCCTCCCTTCCAGCTCTGGAGTGATGCTGTTCCTCCTACCCTCTTGGACAGGTCCCCGAGGAGGGGATGTCCCCTCTCTAGGATTGGCCTGTGCTTGGGAATGGACACCTGAAGGCATCCACGGCCATTGCACTTCCTACTCTTTTTCTAACAGCAGCACACTGCAACACACACAGATGGAAAAGGGCTGCCAAGCCCCATCTTGCTGTTCCCAGCCCCTCTGGTGGACAGGGACAAGAAGATGGGCAAGGGCATTGAATGAGTTTGGGTGGAGCTGGCAGAGCTCACCCAGCTGCCTGTCCTGGACTTGAAGAGCTTCAAGTCCTGCCTGCTGGAGACCTGTCCCAGTTCCAGAGAGCTATTTCCTGCAGTCTCCTCCTGGACCAACTGGAAAGACACAGATTGGATGGGTGGTCTGCAAAGGGGATAGGGAGGGAGTCAGCTCACAGGGAACTTGCAGAGGGTGGTGACCAATGGTTTTTACATGGTCTTGAAGGCTGTCACAAGTGGAGTCCCCCAGGGACGGATACTGGGCCCCACATTGCTCAACATCATAAATGACCTGTATAATGAGATTGAAAACAGCCACAGCACCAAACTGGGTGCTGAGGTGAACACATCAGAAGGGAGAGCCATCTTAGAGAGCTGGACAGGCTAGAAGACTGGGCTAAAACCAACAGTTTAAGACTTTTTTAAAAAATAAAAGTTTAAGTTTAACAAAGACAAAAGCAAGGTCCTGTAGTTGAGAGAGAAGGTGCCCAGTTCAGGGTGTGACTGGGAAGCAGCCTTGTGGAAATGGATGTGGGGGTCCTGATAGGCAGCAAGCTGAATGGGATCCAGCAGTGTGCTGCTGCAGCAGTGAAGCAAACTGAGTCCTGTGCAGCATGTGTAGGAGCATTACTAAGAGAAACTGGATCATCTCATTCCAGGTACGGCTCACAAACGACGAGTACTGTGTCCAGTTCTGATCCCCACAAATCACAAAAGACATGGACAGAGCAGAGAGGGTCTAAAGGAGGATCACAAAGGTAAGCAGATGCTGGAACCTGCCCAATGAGGAAAGACTCTGCAGAAGAGAAGGCTTAGGAGAGACCTCAGTAATCTAGTACTTGAAGCCTACTCTGTAGGCTTCAGAGGACAGAGACTCTCCCTTCACAAGGAGCCACATGGAGAGGACAAGGGACAACAGGTGTGAGTTGCACCAGGAGAGGTTTCACCTTATTTTAAGTATTTTTTTTACAGTGAGAACAATCACTGCAGGAAAATCCCCAGAGATGTGGTAGAGGCCCCACTGTCAGAAGTTTTCAGGATGCTAGATAATCTTGTCTATGCTCCCTTTCCCACAAAAATTTGGACTAGATGATCTTTGAAGTCCCTTAGAACCTGGGCTGTTCTATGATTCCAATAAGGACAAGGCCCCATGCTCCCCTGCCCAGCCAGAGCAAAGGCAATGGCAACCTTTGCTACAGGAACCCATGACTGTACCACCAACCCTGAAAATCCCAAGGGATGCGGGAGGCAAATGACACTGTGCACTACTGAGCAGCCAAGTGAATGTGGTTCATCTTTNTCATCTCATTCCAGGTACGGCTCACAAACGACGAGTACTGTGTCCAGTTATGATCCCCACAAATCACAAAAGACATGGACAGAGCAGAGAGGGTCTAAAGGAGGATCACAAAGGTAAGCAGATGCTGGAACCTGCCCAATGAGGAAAGACTCTGCAGAAGAGAAGGCTTAGGAGAGACCTCAGTAATCTAGTACTTGAAGCCTACTCTGTAGGCTTCAGAGGACAGAGACTCTCCCTTCACAAGGAGCCACATGGAGAGGACAAGGGACAACAGGTGTGAGTTGCACCAGGAGAGGTTTCACCTTATTTTAAGTATTTTTTTTACAGTGAGAACAATCACTGCAGGAAAATCCCCAGAGATGTGGTAGAGGCCCCACTGTCAGAAGTTTTCAGGATGCTAGATAATCTTGTCTATGCTCCCTTTCCCACAAAAATTTGGACTAGATGATCTTTGAAGTCCCTTAGAACCTGGGCTGTTCTATGATTCCAATAAGGACAAGGCCCCATGCTCCCCTGCCCAGCCAGAGCAAAGGCAATGGCAACCTTTGCTACAGGAACCCATGACTGTACCACCAACCCTGAAAATCCCAAGGGATGCGGGAGGCAAATGACACTGTGCACTACTGAGCAGCCAAGTGAATGTGGTTCATCTTTCCAGTCAGTGAGAAAGACTCCAATGAGCTCTTCTGAAGCCCTGTCTAAAAAGACCTGTAAGCCTGAAGCTGGAGTGTTGGCTTGGACAACGCACCTTTGATAGAGTTCAGAATTTCTTGAATTCTCTGTGGCTCATTGCGGTCTGGTCTGCAGCTTGGTGTGATCTCCAGCACATAATCAGGACCGTACTCTGTGAAGAACTGTAGGGAAGAGGAGAGGAAAGTCAGCAGAGAGGTCTCTAAAGGCTGAGGCTAAAGGGAGGGCTCCCCATGGGTACCTGCTTGTAAAAAGGCATAAAACCCATTTCTCCACCTAAGGGCCACATGTAGCTTCACTACATCAAGGTGGTACTTCAGCAGAGTCTGTGTCCACCTGGAGTTTTCAACCGCTTCCCAGTTTAAGGCATGGGAAGCAGAGCCCAGTGAGGCAGCCAAAAGCAGTCAAATGTCTATCCCAATGCTTTTATTTGGGAAAGCTGTTGACACTCATTTTACACATGATTTACCTGCAAATGGGATTTTTTTATTATTAAAGTTCAAGTGCTATCATCACATATCCTACCATTCACCTCCCACCTTGCTGAACACTGCACTGACATGACTGTTAAACACCTAGGAAAGGAAAGATCAGTGTGCTGCAAGGATACTGTGTCTCTCCTGGCTAAGTGCTCAGATAGCATGCAGAAAATCTGCAGCATATGGGGTCAATGTGCTAATGCAGAATCACAGATTATTGCCAGCCTTTGTGTCATGATTCTGGCCAAGACAGGGTCAGTTTTTGCAGAAGCTGGGAGAAGGCATGGCCAGGACATGGAGGTTATTCTACACCACCTCATGTCATTGCTGAGGGCAGGGGAAAGGGACTCTCTTCCAGACAGAAGGGATTCCTTCCAGCTGAAATGATGTGGCAGAGGGAGCTGTGCAGTTTTGTCTATTGTCAGGGGGGTGCAGGGGTGTTTCTGTGTGAATTGTTTCTTTTCTTGTTCCCTCTGTCATTGGTATTGTTGCTGTTGCTATTACTGTTCAGTAAACTGTTCTTATTTCAACCGTGATCTTTATCCTTTGTGCTTCCAGTTGGAGGAGGTTGGGGGAGCAGTGCATGCTCTTAGCAGGAGCACTAAATTGAAGAGTACCATTCCTAAGACAATTCCTTGACTGCTGCCCAGTATGGGGCACAAAGGGTTGAGATAACAACAGATCTGCCCAGAGTAGGTTGGAAAGAAGTCTGATTCTAAGCATTTGTTCATATGAGGTACAGAGCCACTGGTCACAATGTTGCTTGGTCTGTTCCTGTGGGTGTGGTACATATGTGTGAGCATATATGTATTCCTTGTGATATTTTTCAGAGCAGGGAGAGGGATCAGGATTGCTTTGTTGCTATATTGTGTGATATCAGTTTATGAAATTATAACAAGAGCAATGTTTCATCATTTGGGATGTGTATTCAGTGTTCCTCTCCTACCTTTACCTCAGGTGCTACCTTTGGTAGTCCATTAATAATAGTACTCAGCTTGAGGGGGAGACAGGAGAGGATGATTTTCCCCAGCTTGTCACCTCCTCTTCCTCCTTCAGGCCTGTTACAACAGCTTTTGAGAATTTTGAATTCCCTTTGTGTGTTACAGGAAGCATGTTCTTGTTGCTATGTCTCTTATGTGTGTCTCAGTACAGTGGAGCCCATATCATGTTTAGAGTCAGGACAGAGATTTCTAGGAATGTCATCCAGAGATCTGCCCTGAGGGTGGATAGTCATGAGTGGCATAGAATGTGGGAGAAAATGGGCCAGTTTCTGGGGAAATGCTCTACTCCAGTGGTTTAGAAGTTCACCCCTGAACAAGTACAGGACTCTGACAGAGTGACAGAATATTTGCAAGGTGAGTGCTGTGTCAACTCCAGAGAAGAGCAACTTATTGGCATGTGCTGGGCCCTGGCTACTCTTCACTGGACACTGCTGGTCACCAGACAGAACTCTCAGGGGGAGGAGAAGGAAAGCAAAGTAACAGGCACTGTGGCCACTCAAACTGCAGCTGAAAAAAAAAAATTAAAGCCTTGAGAAAGGCAAAAGCCCCATCCTAAAGAGGTCTTTGAGCAAACCAGAAACTCTCTTCTGCCCATCCTCTGTAACTATCTGAGACTGGAGTTTATTGGTACGTGAGACCCCTTGCAGAAAGCTGCAGACAGCCTCTGGTTTTGGGCACAAGCACCCACCATACTGCAAGGTCAGGGCAGTATTGTTACAAAAGTGTCTTCACAAAACAGGACTGAGTGGCAAGGATGCTTGTGTGGATTAGGCAGAACAACTGGCTCTTCTGCAAGAAGGGAGGATTTTCAAAGCATTACCTCATGATCAGGGATCTCAGAGGACAGTGTTCTCCCAAGGATGACCCCAGTCAAGTATGTCCAGCAGCGAGCCGTGTTGGCAAGGTTGTAACCTCCTGTTTCCAGCAAGAATAGGGATTTTGAGGAGGAAGAGTGGGGAAAGGGAAAAGAGAAAAAGTGATTTAAGTGGAAGGAACAAATCATGAAGCCACTGTGCACAGGTTACATGAATTGAGCGTAATTCATCCACTTAAGCCATGTCCAAAATCTGCCTTTTGCACCTGCTGGCAACACATGGCCAGGTCTGAATAACAGTGTATGCAAGAGCAGACCTCTCAAACTCAACCCCAGTTACATCCAGTGTGGCAGAGGCCAATCCTCCAGTCACCATCTCAGACTCAGGATGAGCTCCCAGCCCCATGTGCTGGACTCTCTCCTGGCAACAAGGAGAGCCATTCAGAAGTAGCAGGCTGCAGCAGAAATGGAGGCTTCCTGGTTTTTAATATCAGCCTATAAAGCAAAATACACATGTCCAGCCATATGCTGGTGAGCTCTTCAGCACCATCATATTTGAGAGGAAAAATGTGAAACTCATCACTACAACTTGCAACTGCTTTACATGGAAATGAGATTTCACAGTGAGTAGGAAATGGGTTACCTCCATGGTAACAGAACATGAGCCTAAAAGGAGAAACCTTAGCTGAAAGCAATCCTGCAAGAGACTCAGGTAAGTTTTTTTCCTGATGACTAGAATAGTAAAGGCAGAAAAGCACTTTGACAAGACAGAGAGACTCTATTTTTCAATATTCCTTTCTGTTTGCATTGGTTGTTCTGGACTTTTTTCCTGCTTTTTTTTTTTACTTCTCCCCCAATTTCCACTTCAAGTGCTTCCACATACTGCAGTGGTGGGACACTCCTTTAGTATCTTCATGAGTGACACACAGTTGATCCTCATTTTTTAACAGAAGTTTTGGGTTTTGTCTGAAAGGTGACATCTCCAGCATACTCACAGACAAGCCACAGCAGGACTGAACACTCATAGCCCTTCCAAAACAAAGGGCATCAGACATATCAAATTTTAGCCCGAATATGCTATACCTGATTTCCCCCATCTCAAAAAGGACAACACCTAAAGCTGATCTGGGTCCAGTCATGGAGCTCAGGGGCTTTCCCTGACACACAGTGGCTTTTGTTGTTCTGAAATGCTCTGTTAACATAAAGCCTGTCCCGTGCTCTTCCCACTGGACAAGCAGCTAGTTAGGCAGCACAGTGGAGGTAAGTCCAGCTTAGCTATCACTGGGTATCAGAGCTCTGCTGTACCTTGCAGGCAGCCAGGCCTTGTCCCAAGCCCCTGCTAGAATCTTAATGAAACCATTCATCACCAGGTGCCCAAGGTAGGTTTGGGAACATAGGGCTCACTTTTGAAGAGAAGCACCAAAGGGCTGATCAGCAAAGATGGGAATCGGAGGTGTCACTGAGAAGTCAGAGTCAGTTTGTTGGCCTCTCCTCTTCTCCAGAGGAGCCATGCAGCTTTTAACTCAAGATCCGAGTAAAGACTGAGACTTGCACTTGTCAGTATCAAGGATTTCAGGCGTGAGGAAATAGTACTGTGCCACAGTGTGTCCTCCTGATACTGCCCAGCAGTCACCCTACTAAATCCTTGCCAATGCTGAGCCCAAGGGCAGGCAGGAACTCAAGGCAGGGTCACAGGAGGACAAACATGTTTCTCTGAGAACAGCAGGATGCACTCACCTCCTCCCAGGACAAGAGTTGCTAGCTGCCACTGCAGGACATATTTGAGGCACTTGCCCACTCCCTCGGGTGTCATGTTGAAAGAGCACATGGGGTCTCCAGCGATGGTGTCCGCCCCCAGCTGCAGCACAACTGCGTCAGGGTTGAAGGCAGCATACACCTCCTTCAGCACTCTGGGGAGAGGAAGAGCAGTCCAGTTAATGCCAGCACGGCTCAGAGGAATGCTGGTGGCACAGCCCTGGTCTCTCAGATCCACCAATGCCTCTCAGGGTTTCTGCATTCTCTGCTTCCACCCAACTCATACCAATTACACTACCTCTGCTCCCAGTTAGCTTTCTACCTCCACAGCAAGTTTAGCTCTCAGAGCACTTATCAAAAGGCTGATGAAGGCAAAAGCACCACTGATAACATGGCAGAGGGGTATCTAGTCCTCACCAGTTTTAAGGTAGCATCAAACTCCACATTTACACTGTCAGGCTTTTGGCTGCAGGACAATCCAGGGGCTTTTCTGCCCTGTGAAAGTCATGGTGAAAATCAGGGTCTGGCAAAACAACAATCCTGAACTCTCAGACACCTGTCACCAGGACAGAACAGGGGAGGACAGGAGAAATAGAGGAAGGCTCTGGCTAGGCTCTTACTCTCCACTCTCTATGTGGCTCTTGAGGCAAAACTATGACAAAAAGTTCTGTGCAGGGTGTAGTCAGCCTGCAAAAACCTGCATTGGACGGAGCTTCATGCTTCAAGCCCACTGTGGTTTTGGGAAGTACAGGAAATCACCCTCAAATTACAGCTGGATGAGACATTCACAATCATGCCCATGACTGCCTCCCAGCCTGGACAGAACTCAAAGAGATTTCTAAGTCTCTTTGCAGAAGCTTTAGCTATACACAGCTTGAAATCTATGGCAGGTTATGATGTCCTTCAGCTGTGACTGCATGCAGTGAGCTCCTCCTGAGCGGGTTCCTGACCTGTCTCAGACCTTAGAGCTGCCTTTTGGAAGCATATCCTCAGACACAAAGACGTCTGCTCTGCCCCAGCAATGGCAAGCACCAATAAGCCAGCAGGAGGCATGGCCACCGGATGACTGCCCTACTGGCCTACAAGTTCAGAGAGGTTTCAGCCCTCAGGTTTTAGAGGTGGATGTGCTACCACGTGCTGCAGCCCTGCACTGTGACTTCTCTCCCCTGGAAAAGAATAAGCCTTGCAGCCCAGTTTTGACATGGGCAGCAGCTTGTGAGGTCCCCCATCAGCTGAGTGACAGAGGGGACTTCCAGGAGGCAGCTCTGTCACTGTCAGATATTCAGCCTTCAGCTTTTCATTCTCCCAGTACAGACAGAAGGTGCTAGGAAAATGCTTTTAGCTAAGCCCCAAGCTTATGTCCCAGTCAGAATTCAGAGCACTTACCTGAAGAAAACACATCTAGCCCTAAGTCCACAGCTAAAAAATACTTGTCCTTTCTCAGTCTCTCCTTAGATAGACACCTGAGGAGGTGTATCTACAGAGATAGGCTGACCTGTGGCAGAGACCCCTAGCCACAAATGTCTCTGTATATTCTGTTTGCTTAAGCATTCAGACAAGACCTCTGAGAATGTACAGTCCATGTTCATTGCAATCAAAGGCTACCACAATCAAAGGGAAAGGGAAAAGTCTTAAGAAAGGACAGTAATTAAAAATACTAAGCTGTGTAGCATCTTATTCTCTAAAGTCCCATCCAAGTCAGCTGTATCGGAGCAAGAGGGCTTACGATTCACAGATCTGGTAATATTTTTCATCCTGAATACCATCTTGAATGGGCACATTCACGCTGTAATAGCGACCTTTTCCCAGGCCAACATCTGTCACAGCACCGGTGCCTGCACAAGAGAAACACCTCAATTAGTAGGGGAAGCAGAGCAGCAGCAAGAGATGTGTGGGATGTCTCAAAGGCAAGCTGAGAGCCAAGGATGTTTGGCATGCTTATGGAGAAGTCCACTTGCCACCACCAAAAAAGGCAAGGTGGAGGGACCCAGCCCTCTCTCCTTCACCAAATTCTGCCACACAGCATCAAAGGGGCTCTGCCTAGAGCTCAGCTACAGCCAGAAAGGGGGAAATGCCAAACACGTAGCTCCCCCTCTTTCCTGCTCCTGGGTCAAGAGAAGAGGCAAAAAGACAGGCCGGCTGGACACTAAGGATGGGACTTGTTTTTTCGGAGGCCTCACCAGTGATGTGTGAACAAAATGAGCACAAACCTCACAAGTTCAACTTGCCTGGGAAAAATCCTGGTGAAAATTTGTGCAGAGAAACAGTCATGACTTTCGAGGTGAAACTAAAGGCATCCTCAACTCCTATTAGGAAAGGGAAAAAAAACCTTTCATGCATCATTTATATAAATGACAAGAGTGTGAACACACAGAGTTGCTTGATACACACAGGGCAGCAAGCAGCATGAGCAAAGCAGAAATGCATATGTGGCTCAATAAATACATCCTCAATCCACAGAGACTGGAGTTCAACTGCAGCAAAGATCACAACTGCAGGTCTCATGCTAATCAGTACTGAATGGATCTCAATATCTCATGTCACTACCCATGGTAGCAGCAATTGCCTGTGCTGCTAGGCCTGCAAAGCTGGGAGAGGGATCCAAGCAGGGCTGCCCTGGCCAGAGCTTAGCTCTGATTAGAACCAGTGCTACTGGGTTCTCTTGCTTTTTCTCAATGCTGCTGTGGTTCAACATGCCTTTTCCTTAAAGACACATTAATACAGTGGGGGTGGAGAGGGAAAAAAGAAGTAATAGGAAACTTAACGGAAACCAAATTCAGGGATAAAATGGAACAAAATGAAAAACATAAAATTTAGAAGAGCAGGAAATGTTAAGTGGTGTAGAAATAATGTCCCTGAAGGAGGAAGCAGTTTTGGCAAGGCCAGCTCTGGCTCTAGATTTATAGCATCAAGCCTTCTTTTAAAAGCACCATTTACTACCGGCTGCTTCCCTCTTGCAATGGACAATTAAACAATTAAACCCTGTCAGACGCAACTGCTCTGCCAGGATGGGAGACTGGGACACATTATCTGTTGCTTTAGGTACAAGACTTCTTCTGCCCAGACCTTCAAGAGAGGTCTGAGGAGCAGCATAGGGCAAGTCTGTAAAGCAGGACAAGGCAGAAATGGATTGAGGGAACTCAGCTGTGCTGAAAGGAGCTGAAGCCACAGCTGTTGTAGCAAGTAAAGCCCTGCTGTGCAGGCAGGCCTTGGCTTCTCCCATTCCTCTCTGAGTCTGTGCAGCTGTGCTGTTTGCAGCCTTTGCTGGGCCTTACCATCCCCATGATGCAAATCCAAATCGATATAAAGGACACGGTCAAATTTCTGGCGCAACCGCAGGATCCCCAAGACAGCATCATTCAGGTAACAGAAGCCAGAAGCTTCATCCCTGTGAAAACAATGTCTGTGACACTGAATACTGCCAATGCAATCATCACTGATCCCAGCATTCTCACTTTGACTTTGCAAGCGTCCACCTCACAGGGGCACAGAGGAGTACAAAAACTCAGCCAAGGCCCAGCAGTGACCAAGAGACGGGTCTGGAGCAGCTCTAAGCATGGCTGCGAAGCACAGAAAACAGGACTGCTTGTGCCAACTGCTTCTCAACTCTCGACTTTCTGGCAGCTGGGTAAGCATCTGTCAGCTCTGCTGCAAAGAGACCCTGGCCTGTGGGGGGTACCTATGACCATTGTTCTGTTCAACAAATAAAATGTTAGCTTTCTGCACCTGAGACTTTTAAAAGAAGTTCAGAGCCACTCAGCTCAAACCCACTTTCTCTCTGAGGCAAGAGAACAGTCCTCTTGGCCACTTTCCTGTGAGTTCTGGACAGGCACAGACAGGCAGCCACTCCATCCCTGCTGTCTGGGTCACAGCTTCTGGGAAGGTCTTGGCAGCGAAAGGCAGGTCCAAGGCAGTCACAAGATTCTCCTGCTGTTCCAAAGTCTCAGGCTGTAAAGGTTAAGCCTCTTCCCAAAGTAAGTCCCTCCTTTCTCTTCCCAGGAAAACACAAATGGGATGTTCCACATGGAGTCCCTCACAATACAGCTCCTGGGCTCAGCCAGGAGAAAGTTACAGCAGCTAAACAGAGGACAGGTGTACCATAGAAAAGATTTACCCCTGATATTCATCAGGAACAGCTTCCCTGCTGGCACCAAACGAACAAGAAAGTTTCTTGACCCCTGTTCCAACCTCACTCCTAAGTCAAGTCCCCGTCACCACTTAGCACCAGTCCACATGCATTCCTAAATCTGCCCTGGAGAGCTATTTTAAAGCGAAGCTTTATACTTTGCAATAGGAGTACCCAAATCCCTTTTCCACAAATTATATCAGGATACATGATGCACCTCTGGGAAATGCCTCTTGACTTCCAGGCACAGCATTCAGCTCATTTTCCCTGACATCTCCTGCTCAGCAACAGCTGGGAACAGTGAGGAGCAAGCCAGGGGTGGCAGAACCACACTTGCTTTCACTCCCTGCAAGTGCCATGGACCACAGGTGTTTCCCAGTGACTCTGTTCATTTACAGTGATGCTGAGGATGGAGGTGTTAACAGGTATCCTGAGAATCTGACTCAACTGTGATTATGTACTTCTCCCCTCCCTTACAGCCCACAAGTAAGCAAAGTGAACTATGCTGTGTCTTGGGCACCCTCTCCATGCTGTAATACACACCTCTGAACCTCAACACCAAGCAGAGCAGCACACCACTTCAGTCAAAAGCAGAGCACTGTCAGAGCTGCAGCTCAGGACCAGCACTTGGGATTCCTCCATGCTGCCCTAAATCCACCCAGCACAGTTTTGAGTGTCAATGCCAGAAGGGAAGGTGAGGCTGGCTTGAGAAGAGGCACTTACTCAGTATCTTACCCTCAACCCCAAAGGCATCCTCTGAACTGAGAGCTTCCAAAGCCCCAGGTCATTCCTACCTTTGGGACTCTGGAAAGAAACTAAACCACAAGACAGCAGGTGTTTTTTGACAAAAGGAATGTATTTTGCTAGGACACAGGCCCTAGAACCAAGCACTTGTAGTTCAGTGTCAGTCTGGCTGGACCTTCACACTGGGCTGGCATCTGCCCTGAAGCATCACACACCAGCTTACTGGGGTGACTGGGAAGACTCTTTTGGGATCAGTGAGTATTAAATGCCTTTTTCTTAAACAGACTCTTTGCTTCCCAGAACAGTGCTAATAGCTCAGCAGCAGCAACACTGCTAAGATTTTTTTTCATTACAGGCATTTTTAAAGTCATGCAATCCAGACAGAAAGTAACAGGAGATTACCCAAAAGCCATCAGCTCTGCACAGAGCAAGGGCTCAGCTCTGCTGAGTGCAAGTCTCCTATTACAGCAAGCTGCAGCTGAAGCCAAGTGCCCACCAGGAAATGGGCTGAGACGGTGGTATTGCTGGCACTTGGACACCACTGTTACAGCTCCAGAGTTCCTCTGCCAGGTCAGAAAAGTCACCAGAGCAAGACATCTGCACATGTGTGTACAAGCTGCCAGGGTTAGACACAGGGCCCATGAGAACTCCTGAGGCTCTCCAGGGACACAGAACAGCACTGCAAACACCAGCTGGCTGTGGACAAGGAAGGGTGGTGTCTAGTCTACACTGCAGAGAGGCCTCATGTTTTGCGAGATGGGGAGGATAAGTTAAATAAAACATACATCCATAGAAAATGGGATGGAAACAAATTATTTTACCACTACAGAACCACAGGATTCAGGGACAGAATTTTTGCTTCCTCTCCTGTTGTGCTGGAAGATCATTACTGATGTTAGAGTTCACAGGAAACAGTCCCCCATGGAGCATGGGAAAACCCAAGGTCACTCCTGCACTGTCTCAAACCTCTTATTAAGAAACCCAAAAAGCCACACAAAACAATTTGGATGTGTCACCACAATCCCATTGTGTTCCAAACTGTCAGTGACATTGTTTGTCTCTCCACTGTGCTTCTTCATGGACCCTACAAAATCCACTCTCACTTGAGCTTCCTGAGATAATGATGTATCAAGGAATCAAAGGACACCCGTAAGTATACCTGCCCCAGACCTGCTCTGCAGCACATGACAGTGACAGCATCAGCACTGGGTAGTGACCTGCCGACTCTCATGCCTCTGCCCTGCCCTCTGTTTCTTTCTATCTCTTGCCTTCCCTCACACCTTGCTTTCTCTTCCAACTGGATCATTGCATCCTGAGGATTTGCAGGGAAGCTGGGAGCTAGGAAGCAGACACCAGATGAGAAAACACAAGGGAAGAGATTGTTTTCTTACTTCTTTGCATGATGCCACCCTCCAGGCCAGTTAATTGCTACCTTGCACTTGCCATCCAGCAGGCACTGGGCTGCAGTGATGGTGGCTCCTCCCACAGCCGCTGCATACTCAAAGATCCCTTCACTGGCTGGACAGTCATAACCTGCAGGTGAGAGTCCAGGTTAAGAGTCTGCATGTCAGACACAACAGGCATTTTCCTCCAGGGAAAATTGCACATTCCTTTTGTCTGAGCCTTCAGGATTGACCCAGGCTGGAGCAGCCTATTCCTGAAGAACTGATCCCATGGAGGACCCATACTGGACAAGTTCTTGAAAAACTGCTACCCATCGGAAAGACCACACTGGAAAAGTTCATGGAAGACAGCGTCCTATGGGAGGGACCCCACACACACCCAGGGCAAGAGTGAGGAGGAAGGAGCAGCAGAGACATGTGAGCTGACCACAACCCCCACTCCCTGTCCCCTTACACTGCTTGAGGGGGAAAGTAGAAGAGCTGTGAGTGAAGCTGAGTCTGGGAAGAAAGGTGGATGAGGGGGATGATGATTTCAGTTTTATTTTGAATTCTCACTATCCTACTCCATTATTAATTGGCAATAAATTGAATTAATTTCCCTATGTAGAGTCTCCTTTGCTGGTGACAGTAACTGGAGAGTCATCTCCCATCTTGACATGATCTTTTCCACTGTATTTTCTCCCCCACCCTACTGAGAGGGAGAGAGAGAGTGAATCTTGGTGGGCACCTGGCAAAAAACCCATCCATACCACAAAACTCAACCCACAGCAAAAAGCAACAATCCAAATGTTCTCTTGCACTCAGTTCATTGAAAAAATGTGTCCTGAACCAACTTCTAAGCTGTGTGACTAGCCTGCCCAACCTACTGGTCCCTCATAACAAACTCACAAAAAACTACTCTCCGGTCTCTGGCTACTTGACCAGAAAAGCCCTGGCATGTTCACTGACATACCTCTTCCCTAAAAATGGACATCCACAAACGAGTCAAGCCTAGGTAAGCTGTAGGTCTGTATTTGTAATATGATCTTCACTTAGTCCTACAGCAGCCTCCCTGTGGCTGTTGCCCACAAAGCATGATACCAGGGCTGCTTGTCTTCCTGTAGACAGAGCAACTTCAGGAATGTAAAGTCTAAGGAACACTCATGAGATCGGCACAGAATCTGCACCTCTGTCTCAGTTCTGGGTCACTCCTCCCATTCCTGAGACCAAGACAGTGCCCATAGCCATCTCACCTGCTTCACCTCCTGCACTGCTCAAGCTGTCTCAGGTTCAGGAGGGCAAGAGCCCTCTGCTCCAGATGTTAAGTCATGTCACCAGACAAGACAGCAGCTGCTCTGGTCACTACAGCTCCAGGCCACTGTTCACGCATGCCCTCCCCACAGCAGGCTTGCAGCAGCCAGGTCTGGCTCTAGCCCAAGGGCAGGGGCAGGGTTTTCCATCCTGTTCCAGAGCCTCAGATCAGCAGCAAAGGGCACCAGCCCCAGTCGTCAAGACACAGGCCAAGCTGCACAGAGCAGCAAAGTGAGGGTAACTGTAACCTCTGCTGGCACCAGGGAAAGTGCCAGCCTGTCAGATGACTTCTGGGGTTCAGCGTTTCCTTTCAAAACAAAGCCCAGCATCTCCCTGAGCTCACCCCTCTAAATGCAGCTCCAGTAAAAAGCATCCTGGCCCTGGCACTCAACTAATCTCTTGCTAAAGATGTGCATCCTTACCCAGTCCATACTCCACAGACTCCGGGTGGTCATCATCTCCCTCCTCACTGACCTTCTGCAGGTGCTGCAGGTAAGCATCTGTGTGGAAACTCGCCATTTCCTCCATGGAGGCCACTTTTGGCTTGACTATCCTAGGCAGAGGGGAAGAAGGGAGCATATCAGGGCAAGAGGCTCCAGGGTCCAGCTGGAATGTCCAGATTTAGCCTTTACCCTAGGAACCTTCTTTTAGCTGTTAGTGCTGTAAAAGCAAATGAAACTCGGTCATCCTCTTGCACTGGACAGTCACTCAAGTGAGAAAGCCAGCCAGCTGAGCTGAAGCAGGCCTTGCCCTTGGCTTGGCATTGCCTGTGGTGCCCACCCCAGCAAAGAATACCTGCAGGTGTTGCCTGCAGGCAAACCTTCCCACTTTGCTTCAAGCTTGTTCCCTTTTCTGAACATTCTCTCAGTTTATGTAATCCCCAGCATATCCAACATTCACGTTACACACAGGAACTAACAGAGGGAAATGCCCAGGCCCAGCACAGCACTGTGGCAGGATCTCAGCCTGGATCAGGAGCTGCACAATGCCTCTCACATGCTGTGACCTGCACCAAACCAGAGACTGTCACTGTTCCCAGCAACTTGCACAGCATCTTCCTGGGTGTGGGTGCTTTGCAGTGTGCCTAAACAAATCCTGAAAAACACTGAACCCTCCCCAAAACTTGGACACTGGGAGCACACACAGACAGTGCAGCACAGCTCCACTGCTACAGGAAGAACACATGAAGCTCCCAGCTCCAGGCTGGCCTCAATGCTTCCCACCCCATGCGAGGGTGAACAGTCCTTCAAGTCTGCTCAATAATGATACCTGCAGCCATTTCCCAAGCACACTCTGCCAGAAAAAAACAATTTGTTTAAAAAAGAAGTCTCAAAAGGACCTTCTGGCTCTGCTGAACTGGAGACATTTTTAAAAAAAATTTAGGAGTTGCTTCACAAGAGGGGCTGAGCTAAACCTTTCTTTTTTTTTCCCTTCATGTGCCCCAGCATCAAGAGCTGAATGAGGCAGGAAGTATCTCACTTTTCTGCCTCAGATCTCATTTGGTCTTCTCTCCTGAACAGCACACAGACCTAACAAAACGTCTCCCAGATCAATGACAACATAGCAAATCAGTATGGTCTCTCTCTGCATCAGCACTGACTGATCAGCGGATCTGGAGCAGCACCAAGGCGGTCACCGTGATCACAGTCCCAAGCATGGGGGTGACACACACTCTGCAGAGAAGACACAAGGCTATATATGCTCCACTAGACCAGCAGGGTAACCATGAATTACA
Source organism: Chaetops frenatus (assembly GCA_013400775.1). Taxonomy (NCBI): domain Eukaryota; kingdom Metazoa; phylum Chordata; class Aves; order Passeriformes; family Picathartidae; genus Chaetops; species Chaetops frenatus. The sequence continues at coordinate 41,745 of VZTR01010541.1, read as the reverse complement.
CCTGCCACAATTACTGCAGTCCTGTTCATGTAGCAAAATAAGCATTTTCCTTAAATCCTGGAAATACACACTGTGGGGCCTCCTATAATCATGCCGCCAGAAGGGACAATGTGAAACCTGAAGTTACTCAGCACCTTCCAAACCTTAGTGGGGAAGAAAACATCCTTTCACAGAAAACGGGAGCACTTACTTCATCTGGTCAAGTAAGCAATACGCTTCAATCAGTGAATGCACCATGCTGGCCTAAAGAGAAGAGTAAGACTATGAGAGCAGGACACAGAAAGCCAGCAACCGGCGGCCCAAGGACTCGCAGACGAGGTGTGGCTCAGACTCCTCCCAGCAGCGATTTTCCCTGCCCGGGTCCCAGCTCCGGCCCGTGCCGATGCCGTATGAAAGGGCCTTCCGCTGTCTCGGGCAGAAGCACAGCCGCGCACGGCTTCTCGGGGAAGGGAAGCGTCACTTCAGTGTCCGAGCCTGCGCTGCCAGGGGAGATGTGAATGCACAGACGGGCCCTCCCCGTTCTGACCCCACATTCCTCCCGCCGCGGCCGCCCGTTCCCCCCGCTTCCTCCTTTCCTGCCGCTTTGCCGGGCGCCGGCTGCCTCCGCGCCCGGGCCTCACTGCTGTGTTCCCCGCGCCCCCTCGCCCCCGCCGCGGCGCTGACCCGCTTGGGCACTTTGCAGAGGGAGTCGCAGAGGGCCACGTACTCCGGGCTGTATACGTAGACTGGCGGCGGCACCGCCGCCATGGGGGCTGACACAGGCGGGACCAGCACCCGCACCGCCGCTGGTCCGGGGTGCGCTAGAACCGGCAGTTCCGGCCCCGCGGCGTGCCGGGAGCTGTAGGCCCGCCCCGCCACTATCCTTCCCCCAGCCCGACCGCGGTAGAAGAGGCAGCCAACTAGTGTTAGAGACATTTTTATTGGGGCCCCCACGTAGCTCTGGGTGGTGTTTATACTCTAAGAATGCCATTAGAAAAGGCCCGTAGCCTTCGCGCAGCCCCCCACGCGGCGCCCGCCCTGCTCAAGGAGCCGCACCTCAGGAAGTGCCCGGGCCCCCCTGACCCCTGGCGGCTACCCCCAGGTCCCTCGGGTCAGAGGGCGGCGCCGGGCAGGGGCTCGGGCCCTTCAAAGCTCCCCTGACGGGAGGAGGGGTCACACAGGGAGAGATTAGCCATGACAGGAAAGATGTGGAGGAAAGAGAGGAACAATTCCATGGGTGAGGATATGCGTGTTAACGTCTTAGAAATAGGTCTTAATGTTTCCACCCACTTCAAGCCACAGGTTTGTTACAGAACCCAGACAGTTTGACTCCTGAAACAGACAAATGGGTCCACACAAGCCTGAGTCTTTGAATTTTAGGGGAAAATGACAGCTTCAAGGGGAGAATATGTGGTAGGCAGTTCGGCAGTATCTCAGCCAATGGGGTAAGGAAGAGGGCAACGTGTGGCCGGAAGTTTAGGATAAAAGGAGGCTGCACTCTCTGAAACCTCAAGAGAGACTATCCCGCGGGTTGATGTCCCAGTGGACTCTCTCCCTTTAATTGAATAAAGTTGCAGGACTCCTCAGTCTCCTTTATGGACACTGGCTTTTCATTGTATGATCTTTCATACAGCCACGTGTACAGAAGAGCTGCTGCCCCAAGAGACCACCTGGCTTTGAGACCAAACCAACCTGAACATCAGAAAACACAAGCGCGCACACAGGAAAACATCTGGCTCTGGAGCCAGCCCCATCCACAGTGGAGTGGCCGATTTTTGCCTGGCAGCCACCCCTACACTTTACAAGCTGTATGTGTGCATAGCCAGCCCAGGGAGCACCACAGGCTGCATAAGCAGAGCATGGTGTTGGCGCAGGGCATAGGCACCGTCACCTGCCAGCTCAAGAGACAAGTTCAGCTGCTGTCCATCACACTCTCAGAAGGAGCTCAGGCTGTGACATCCACCTGGTAGAAACCACATCTTCTATGCTTGCTAGAGTGGATGCGGCCCCTCAGACAGAGCTCCCATGAGAACACACAGCCATCCAGGCCTCTGGGTGCAGGGAGTGACAGAGCCTTTCACTGGAAAGGATGTGAGTGGTGAGATCAGCTGTGTTCAGTGTGACCAAGATCTGCCCACCCTCAGGGCTCAGCTATGAGAGGATGTAGAAGGATTAAGGGACATAGACGAGTCTGAGAAAGACTGGTAGAACCAGGCTCTGCCATCCCTAACAGGAACAGGAACAGCCACCCCAAAATACACAGGTTCAAGGGGATCCTGTATCCTCCCTTGCCAGGTGAAGGCAGTAACTTAAGGGAAAGGAGTAGGTGGAGGCAAGCACCCTCCTTGCCAACCTTGCCTCCCCACATGCCTCAGTACAGCAGGTATGAAGCTCTCATGCGGAAGGCCAGGGACTGGATGATGTGGATGCTAGTTCCTCTACACCAGAGGTTTTGCCATGGCTGTGACACCCCCAGGCCATGTCACCCCATGACAAAGATTAGAGTAGTAGGTGACTCCTTTCTGAGGGTCCAATATGCCACACAGATGGTCCTCTTAGGGAAGTCTGCCACCTCCCTGGGGCCCGTGTTAAGCACAGCATTAGGAAACTTCCCAGCTGGGTTCAGCTTCAGACTGTTACCCACTGCTGCTCTTCCATGTGGGTGGCAGTGAAACTGCATCACACAGTCCAAGGGCAAAGGAGACTTCAGGGCCTGGGGATGGTTGGTAAGGGATTCTGGAACACAGCTTCTTTTCTCTGTCCTTCCAGTTGTGGGCAGTGACATTGAAAGAGATGGACTCAGTCTGTTGAATATATGGCTTCGTGGCTGATGTCACTGCCACAATTTCACGTTTTTAAATAATTTTTTTACAAGGTATGCTGCTCTTAGATGGGATCAACCTTTCCCAAAGGGGAAGTGGGTCTTTGCTCACAGCTTTGCTCACTGACAGTTGTAAACCAGTCTTGGAGGGGGACATAGATGATATCAGGCTGGCCTGTGATAAGCTGTGGGACACTACAAGGTCAGAGGGTGCAAGTGAGGGTACTTGGCCTGTTGCTTAATGTGCTGAGTGTACTGGAGCACACCTGAAGTCTTGGGGAGGTGAACCAGAGAGCCAAAAGGGAACCCCATGTCCTCCACCACTTTGTGGCATGTGTGCCTGATCCTCATCAGTCCAACCGCACTATCCTGAGTGGGGGCTGACCTGCAGGATAGATCAGAGCAGGGATCCACTGTGTCCCCACCCCTATCTGTGCCAGGCAGCGGGAGATGGGGCAGAGGCCAGAGATGAGCATTAAAAGCATGGTTTTGATTGCACAGGTTAACACCAAGTAACCAGCTCAGAGCTGCTTCACAGGGCACATGAGAGCTCAGGAACCTGTGACTTGGCCACTAGCACCACTGCCAGGGATAGAGTAGATGGCCCAGAAGGGCTGCCACTGGCATGTCCCAGCCAGCCAGAAGCCCTGTACTAGCAGCTTGGAGGTAAAAGGGATCCTGGCTACTACAACCTCCCCAGCTCTGCACACAGGACACCCAGCAGGGGATGATGGGCTGCCTGGTTCCAAGCAGCACAATTGTGGCTGGGCTGGACCATATTGATTTTGGATGTGCTGGGAGAAAGGCTCAGGCACCATCCTCTATTCCTCTAGCAAAACTTTTCCATCAGCAGCAGGAAGAACAAGAGGTCCAGCCTACACTAGCATAAATCTTGAAGATTTGGAATAAAAAGCAGCACAGAAGAGGTTAAAAACTACAAACCTGCTGGAGGCAGGGAGAGTGTGAGCTGATCAGAAAGCATTGTAATGCTGAGCACACAGGTCTGGGAGCCCTTTCCAACTCCCTCAAACACAGGTCTTTCCAGGAGTGATGGTTCAGTAGGAATCATGCAGACAGAACCTTCTAACACAAGCATGCTTCAAAGCTCAGCCTTTCTCTTGCTCCGCAGGCACACAGGCACAGTGTGTGGGACATATGCCTCCTGTGGAGTTCCTCAGAGGGCTGCTCACCCACTAAGAGGCCAGGGCTGGGAGGAGAGATGGCCATGCAGGCTGCCTTGCAAACTAACCTAGTGTTCATCTTTACAAGCTGTATGAAACAACCTTCCCAGAGCACCTACAATCCAGTGAGGAAAAGCAAGAGCTACTGCATGGAGCAGCCATCTGTGGGAAGAAAGTCGTACACATACAAGGCCACCGACTTGGACAGGTAGGTCATGGTGCCAAACCGGCCGCTCGGTGCACTGTCATACAGCAAGCTGCAGATGCCTGTCGAAGGATCTCTCTCCAGCATGTGCTCATCAGCACCCAAGGCTTTCTGGATTTTGGACAGGGAAGGAGAATGGCATAATTAGGAATAAAGGCAATCCCCTTATCAGCTTCCATCCCAAGCATCCTCTGTTGCACTCAAGTGTGACACATTGATGATGAGCAGTGGGAGGAAGACATTACAGCTTTGCTATGCCCCATGAACACAATGGGGACAAAAGGCAGGGCTCTCCAAGTGGGTGAGCCCTGCACAGCTATGGGGAATGTAGCCAGCTGCCCTGCGTGAGGCCTGTCCCCTACCTGCTCCTCATAGAAGAGGTCATTGGCTATGTGCAAGATCTTTTCCACAGCTATGATGCCACCAATGGTGTGCACCTCCATGTCCACCAGCATGGTAAGCACTAAGATAGCTTCCACCAGCAGCTGCCTGTACTCTGGCTGGGGCACACGGTTGAGGACAGACTCCACATGCACAGCAAACTTCATTTCCCCTGGAGTCATCTGTGAGGAGGTAGAAAGAAGTGTACCTAGAGCACTGTATCACCTGCTCAATATGCTGGGCAATCACCCAGGGTAACCAGCACACAATAACCCATGTAACCCATTCCCCATTCACGTGAATCTCCTACCTCTCTGGTTGTTGAGGAGGGAAGAACAAAGCCCTCCACAGAGAGGCCATGGCACTGCAGAACAGGAAGGAGAGATCATGGTTATAGCCTGGAGAAGCACCATGCTAAGATACATAGGTCCAGCCCACAAACTTGCTCCCACTTGAGCACCAGTGCACGCTGCCCACACACCCCAGCTCTGCTTCCTGACTCCACATAGCATTACTCCTTTCCCATCAGTTCGGTGTCAGCTAGAGTTCCCCTACACGGGGCTCTGCACCCTGACTCACCATGCTAAGGATGGGCTGTGCCCAGAGTACTTTCAGCTGTGGCTCTAGCCATGCCCCTGTCTGCCTGATGCATGAAGCACCTGAGCAGACCCCGGTTCCCCTCTGCAAGGTGCAGGCTGAGGTGGGTCCTACAAGACTACAAGGCAAGTGCACGTCTTCCACAGCTTTCCAAGGTCAGCTGCAGGCCTTGTCTATGAAGCATGTATCTACACAACATCAGCGACCAACCCTGAGTGTCTAAGTCCCGCTGGCAAGGCTGGTGCCTGGGACCATGGAGAGGCACCAGCTGATGCCTGGCTCACCTTCTGCAGGACCTTCCAGACCTTCTGGTAGAAGCCCACAGGGACACGGTTAAGGGCCCCATCCAGCCGCCGCCTCCGCTGCCACTGTCCCTGCCGGCTGTCCTTACTGCCCTGGTCTTCTAGCATGCTTGAAAAGGAGTCCTTGCCCAGCAGCTCTGTGTGCCCAGCAGACTGGGCAGACAAAACAAGAACCACAGAGACTGCTGCAAAGTCAAATATTCCACAGGAACACAGCCTTCTGCTGCTCAAGAGTTTGTGGTTCTCCAGCCTCATTCTCAAGACAGAGCTGCCACCCCCCGCCCCCAGCAAACCACACCTTACAACCCCAGCTCCCTGTAGCACCCCCCAGAGCACAACTCCTTCCTGCAACCACAAACAGAACAGACCCCATGTGTGCAGGCAACAAACATAGGTTACCAGAGACGACTTGAGGTCAGTGTCCCTGGACTGCAAACTGAGGGGCTGAAGGAGAAAGGGAGAGATGGAAATGAGACCATGCCAGAGCAGTGGTCACAGCAATCAGAGCAGCAGCAGCACAGATCAGGGTCAGGTCACAGGGCAGTTATCCCAGGGCCAGGGTTAGCTGGAGACTGAGGGATTTTTGAAAGGAAAGCTGCAGAGTGCTGCACATGCCAGGGCTGCAGCAGCAGTGGGTTTGTGCTGGCCTGCACATAGGAATAGGATTGCTACTGCTCTGCTGGCTGCTGGTATGGGCAGAGATTTAGTCTCAAGCAGACAGGAGGACCAATAGGAAGGTCACTGCTCACGGACAACCGTCTGTGATGTCAGGTTTCACACTGCAGCAAGTTGGCCCTAACTTGCCTGCATCAGCCTGGCCCCAGCAAGCTCCATCTCTTTGATGACCTTCTAGAGTTCAGGACTCCTCCTGGACACAGGCACAAGAGGAGGTCCTTGGCATTTGTAGCTGACCAGAATCCTCCTTCCCCAGAGAAGAAATAGCTGGGGAGGCTGCAGGCAGGATCCAGTGAACTGTCCAGCAGTGTCACTACTGGTCATGGCACTAGCAGCATCATGCCATTCTGCTCAGCAGATTTTGTGGGTATAATGGAATGTATTTGAGCACAGCTCCCAGCTGTCTATAATGGCAATCACTTAGAGGGGCAGCCAACTCATTGCTGCAGCAGCTGAGGGAAGCTTATTGACTTGTGCATGCAGGGAGGATGCCCTGGTGCATGGCATGAGGGGCAAAAGCTGAGGCTGCAGGACCAGGGAGGCTTCACCTTACTCCCAGGCAGAGACTGCCTACGTCTATCCAATTGCTGCAAGAGAAGAAGGAAATTAAGGTTCTGCTGTTGGAAGATGCCCACTAAGACACTGGCCACACCTGGGACACCACATGGTCCTCCCCACCCCTGCACCTTCTCAAGCACCCCTGTGCTGCCCCTGAACTGCCAGAGCAAACCCTACCCACTACCAGATTTACCCCAACTTTCCCCCCACGGCAGGACTGGAGACAAAATTAGCTCCTGGAACCATCTGTGTCTCCCACTTTTCCGTCAGTTCTGCCTTGTTTGTAGCTGTTTTTCACCCACAAGACCTGTCATGAGTGGCCTGCACCACCTGCCCTCACCTGTTTGATTTCACTTTTCAGCCTGATGAGGCCAGTGCGCTCAGGCCTGGTGGTCCCAACAGCTCCCATGTCACGGATGGAGACAGCAGTGGTGAGTGATGAGTCCACTGAACGCACTGGAGGGGAAGAGAGATCTACAGTCGGCAACATCACTCAAGGCATGGCCATCCCCCATTGCTGCCCAGGCACTGGCACCTCTGCACGACCTTGCCCTCTAACATGATAGCATCAGAGATCCATGAGCGCAGTACAGAACTGCTTCAATTCAGACCCAACCAGGTCAAGTGCTAAATCAAGCAAAGCTCAAATACACAAGAGATTCAGGCTTGATCCCAGAAATCACTCAGCACCATCCTTATGAAGAGCAGAGCTTTCTGCTGGACCCCTCCAGTACTGAAACATCTGTACTGAACATAGGGTAGAACAGGGACACTCCTCACAGGTAGGAACACATAGATCTGGCCATGCTCTGCACTCAGCTTTGCCCCAAGATTCTCTCTGCTGGGACTTACCACTCCTTTCCACCCCAAACTCCTTGCCAGAGAGGATGTGGTAGAGGAGGTTCTTCATGTCTGATGGGCTGAGATTCATCAGGTTCTCTGTGGCTTCTCCAGCTGGAGAGAAGAGAACTGTGATTTTGTAGCCTGCCTCACAGTCCTCCCAAGACATTTCTACCTTGCATGCCATTCTGTGAGCAGGGGGAGCACTAGTACAAGGAGCTCATCTGGCAAGGACGTACACTAGCTCAAGGCATTGCCTATAATGTGGACGCTTCCCCATGCCAGCTCGACTCATGCTGGGATGGAGACTGCAGTGCAATCACTTGTTTGTGCTGCTCAAGAACAGGTCCAGTTGCAGACACTGGCACTTCCATGCAGGATCTTGTCCTAGCCTGAGCTGCCCACTTTTAACAGTACTCCTTTCTGGCTGACAGAGCCCAAAGCATCACAGCACCTACCCCAGCTAGGGTGCTGTCCCTGCCACATGTACCTGAACAACGCAGGGAGTGTGCCAGCTCTGTTGCCATCACCTGGATGATGAGTCCAATGCGGATACGGAACATCTCAGCAAACAGTGCAGGCTGTGTGCGTATGTACATGGCCAAGTACACCATGATCTCCTGGAGGGCCAAAGGCAGATCACCTCACTGCTGCTCACCAGGGCAGACACCCAATTGTGGGGTCCCCTGACACCTCAACCCCTGACCCCTCACCTGGGTGAGGATGGACACACTGAGGTTCTTCTCACTGGCTTCATCAATTAGGTGAACGAGTTCCTCATAGGGGATTGGGCTAGGGCATGAACAAACAGAAGAGCAGATGAGAGGCAGCAGAGCAAACCCTGCATATCCCCAATCTGTACAGCTCGAAGAGAGGTATAGGCTGGGGACAGCCACCCAGGGCCACTCCTGCCCATGGACCCCAGAGCAGCAGGCTCACATCCAGACCCAGCCCAGCATGCTTGGGGAGAGAGAGGTGCCACACTCACGTGGAGATTGTCTTCTCACGTGGCTCTGGGGGCAGCCCCACTGTTAAGTGTTTCTGGTGAGACAGGAGGTCAGTACAGGCCTGGGGACAGAAAGGCGGCCGCTGTCAACAGCTGAGGGTTTGGGGGCTCAGCACAAGGCAGAAGGAGACAGAGCTGATGCAGCCATGGTTCACCTGCTCACTCTGCTGCCTCCTTCCTGACAGACCTCAGCCTGCTAGAGGCTGGCTGTACAGCTGTTACCTCATCCAGAGCTTCAACCTTCTTCTTGAGGATGCCAGAGATGTAGCGGATCAGGGCCCACTGGCGTGTCTCCCCCACCCGCACGTACAGCTCAGTGAGGAGCTCCGTGACAGTGGGGCCAGGCTCACTATCAAGCCCCGTGTGCCACTCGGGTCCCCTGTGAAGGTGAAGGAGGTGCTGTGTTATATCCAATTTGCCTGTCGCAGCTCCCTGGCAGGCCCCCTGGGCTGTGCCAAACCCCTCTATGCACCGTGAGCCCTCAGGACACAGGGATCATCCTACTTGAGGATGTGGAGCATGTAAAGGATATCTGCTTGCTCCTGCAGTGTGGGGCAGATGCACAGCTGGTCCACCAGTGCCTTGCAGTCCACGTTGCCATCCTCATCACGGGGTAAGTTCACCTCTGTGTAGAGTGCATGGCTCTGGGGAAAGGGAGACTAGGGCTGCTGATTAGCACCACCAGCACCCTGCACCAAACAGACCCATGCATATTCCCTCTCAGCAAACAAGACTTCCCCTTGCAGTCCTGCAAGGACACTGGCTCTAGCTGAAAGGATAACTCAGTCTGGGAGAGACAGAGCTCACCTTGCCATCCAAGTCATGCTGGTGGGGTGAACTCAGCAGCTTGACTGACTGCTGGGATGCCTGGAAGATCCTGCTGGGGACATACATCCCGACATCTACAAAAAAACCACGGGTTGGCAGAGACACGTCCAGCCCAAATCACCATTACTGTGCCCCAAACTACCACAGACATTCTGACACTGTTCCCCCAGCACTCCTTGCAGAGAAGTTGGCTATGGGAGAAGCAGCCCCTGTCCACCCATTCAGAGGAACACCACAGGGAGCTGCCATCCTTTATTGCGTTTCCATGGGGCTGCACAGACAGCAACTCCAAGATACTCCATGGCCAGGACTAACATGATGGACATAAAAGTGTCTTAACCCAGGTAAAGGCTTAGTTCCTCTGCAATCCATGGGAACCCCAGCATCATACAGCTGTGAAAGCTCCCAAAGCACTTCAATCTCACCCCTGGGCTCAAGGGAAGGTGTGAAGGGTGTTGGAGTTACTCACTCTGGACATGCAGGTCCTTGGCCTTGGATGCCAGGGACATGAGGTCACGGGTGGTGTGGACAGCAGCCCTGAAGCGGCTCAGCCCTCCCCGCTGAGTGGTGGGAGGCAGGTTTGACTGGGGAGTCGTATGCTGCAGCAGGTGATCCAGATACTGAGCAACCTCATCATCGGTGTCCTCTGGAAGGGAAGGCAGCAGAGCAGGGGTTCAGCCACTTTGAGTTGTGGCACCCAAAGGCCCAGAGAGCTCCTAGCTGTGCCTCAGCAGGGACAAAGCTTTGCTGGCTGCATGAAGTGACAATGTAGGGCCAGTGCTGGGAGTCAGGTGCACCAATGAACAGAGCCAGCACTCACGCACACAAAGCACCCCTGTTCCTGCATGACTCCTGCCTGGGCCACTGCCTGCCCCAAACTGGGGCTCCCTCCAGCTCCCACCTTGACAAAGGAAGCAATGGGGCTGCAGCATATCTCTGATCCAAGCCTGTGCAAGGACAGGAGTGTCCCACTCAAACCCTGCGGGAAAAACCCTCACATTCCTTCTCTCCAGGGAAGAAGTGGGGAGGTAAAGCCAGGGGCAGCCTGGCCAAGCAGAGACCACTTACAAGCACCCCAGCACAGCAAGGACATCTTCCAAGCAGGACTCCAGCAAGGGAGCAAGGCAAGGTGGGTTTTGCAACAGTTATTTCTAAGTAGGAGTTACAGGAGGAGTTATGGTTCCTGCCTTGCTCTTTGCCCAGCTTCAAGTAGCTCCCAACACTGCATCAGGAGCACCACGCACTGCCATGCCCTACCAGAAGCATGCAAGAGGGTGCTTAGAGGCCAGGTCTCTGCTCAGTCAGGAGGTAAAAGTGAGTGGGTGCCCATGGCAGGGAACTGCCCTAGATAAAACACAGAGTTGTCAATGCACTTACAGTGTGCCAAGGCAAAGCTATGCTGCTCTCCGGCTGGCAAACTCAGAGGTGTGCTGGCCCCAGGAGGTGAGTTGTTGACTGCACCTGAAGCAGCATGGCATCCCCTTTCCACCCCTTAACGAAATGCCTTATGACAGTGCCTTGAAGGCTAGGCAGGAAGAATCCTCTAAGAACCTCCCTTAAGAACATTCACCTGCCTGAGTGCAGCATCTGACCACAGGAAAACCTTAAAATTTAGCATCTTTGAGATGCTGTTGAAAGGCCACGCAGATCCTCTCACTGGAACTGGGAGGCAAAGTAGACACCTTGGACAAACCCTGATGCAGCCTGTAAGGAGGCTGCAGGTGAAGTGAGAGAAGGGCAAGAAAAATGAGCAGAGTCCCAGCAGTGCAGTCACTGGCTGCAGGAATTGCAGAGGTAAAGGAGTGGGAAGGCTGATGATGACCAGTGCTAGGTCACACAGGAGATGTCCCCAGGCCTGCTTGCAAGAGAAACAGCAAAACTTGCACCTTGCCATGGTCCCAGCACAGGGAGGGGTCCCTCATGCTGTGATAGGCCAAGGCATTCTCAGGTACTCTCTAAACAGCAGTAAGGTTTCAATTTGGCACTCACTGGAGCAGCTCTGCTCAGGGGAGGGGCAAAAGCTTTGGGAAAAACAGAGATTAATTAAGGACACGGTGGTTCTTCCCCACCACCTTGGTCCCCTTCTGCACTGCCATTTCTGCGTCAAAGACCCTCAGCCACATCTCCCAAGCAGAGGCAGCCTGCCAACCCTTTATCTCTTCTCCACACAGCAGCATATGAAGGTCAGAGCTGCTTATTCCAGACAAAGTCGACAGAGGGCCAGATGGGAACATGGTGAAAACCCAAGCACATGAAGAACACAGCAGTGTATGCTGGCAGTGAGGTTGGGTATCATGGTTGTAAGGGTGAGTTAGGCATTTGCTACCCCACAGCAGTGACTGGCCTCTTCTCCCTTACCATCCTCTGCTACCTGCAAGCCATGCAGCTACTCCTCAGCATCTAGCTTCTCAAAGCTGTCACTGCTGAGTGTGTAACTTTTGGCAAAGACCTTACCCTCTGGCCCAGGGTCCATAAAGCTGAGGTGCGTTCGGCATGACGTTGTCAGGAACTCCGACAATTTACCAGTCTGAATTCTGGGCAAGAGATAGGAAGGTCACATAGAGAGGAAAGGGGAAGTGATACCCTTGGCTTTACCTCCTGGCTCCAGGGCAGGCCCTTTGATGGGGAGAGACTTGCTCACCAGAAGCATACACACACCAGTGTCTACTTTAACTGCCTGCAACTCTTTCAGCCACGGGTGGGCATGGAAGGGCTGCCCAAAAGCTATTAGAGGAATCCTGCATGGGTTTGATGACATTAAGAGCTCTGTCCTCTCTTTCATCTCCTCTGTCAGGACTGTAACCCCAGGGCATGCTGATAGCCTAGCATACCCCAGTGTATCCTCCTCAGCCTGTTCCCCCACAGCCTATGCTCTGCCCAGCAGGCATTCTCATAACTAGGCTCTTGGAGGTCATCAGCCCTCTCCCTCCTGCACTGCAGGAAGCTGCACTCACCTTGCACCACCGAAATACCCATCCTGCAGCTTCTGCAGCATCGCCAGCACTGTGGGATGCACACTGCTGCTGGTTTCGTCTGTGTGAAAGATGCACAGGCAGTCAGGCTATCACGCTCAAACTTGCTCCCAGAAAGTAACCCAGGACCAGCTGGGCATTCAGACACCCAATGCACCATGGCCAGACCTTTACTCTGGGGTACGTGGTCAGGCTGTGGTACCAAAAGCACCACCCAAAAAGGGAAATTCTGGACTGTCCAGGGTGGATTCAATGAAAACCATGCCAGGATGCAGTCCAGGCTCCTCAGATTTCACCTCGGGCTGAAGCTGACCCTACCAGACAACAGCACCTAACAGCCCCCTGCTCTGTCTCTGCCTTTCACATGAGGAAGCAGAGGAGTGGACTGCTGTCAAGGGCAGCAAAAGGCACTCTTGAGAAATTAAGGGGATTTCAGGTACACAAGGAGAGATAGAAAGGCCCTACAGCAGAACAAAGTCACCTTCCTGCACCAGGCTCACAGGGAAGCTGTGAGCTGCTGCACTCAAGCCACTTCTTCTCCGTGCCTTTGCTCCTTCTGGTTTACTGTTTTTCCCTCTCTGTTGACTAGGAAAGTCTTTAGCAGGTGCTCAGTCTTAGTGAAGAGTCAAGATGCAGAAAGAGCACCAAGAACACTTCTATAGAGAAATTGCTTTTCTCGTCTTGCTCCCAAAAGGCCTTCCCACAAGCCTATCTGCCTGGAGCCTGAACACATGTGTGCCAGCAAACAGCCCTTAAACTGCAGGCACTAGTGCCTGACAGGCAACTCTGTTAGCTGCCAGGCCAACAGCCCACTCAGCATGGCTTTTCTGAGCAGTAAGCTCTTCACAGGACCCTACTGGCTGCTCCAGCCTCACCATGTCCCTGTTACTGAGATGGTCACACATCTGCCCACCCCCTTCTTCCTTGCAGAGCTATTTCTCAGGGCTGCTCTAGCCAAATGCCTTGTGAGGCTGGAGTATCTATACCGAGCATGGTGTGGTAGATGGGGAAGGTGATGGTTGGTCGCCCAGTCATCCTCCAGCGGCTGCAGAGGTATGAGAGGTCCGTCCTCAGCATCTCCACAATCATCTTGTTGTCAAGAGCCAGGTAGAACTGCTGCTGGTCTATGAACTGTGAGGACAGCAGGAGATGTGATCAGCCCTTCATGCAGTCACCAGGTCCTTACGATGCCACCCATGTCTTCCCACAGGCACGAAGTCAAGCTAGCCACGCTGTGCACCCAGAGGGCACACTCCTTTGCACTGACAGCTCATCCCACCTTACTCAGCAGGTGCTAATACAGCCTAGCAAGGAGCCGTCAGCCCCCAGGGCAGCTACTGGCTACTGACAATTGTGAGGTTGTAACTAATGCCACAGTGCAGCAGCAGCAGCATCCAGGCCCCACACAGCCAGTCCATGTTGTGCCTGTTCCAAGCAAATATGCACTCCCCATAGTGCTAGGCTTGCAACACTGCTTGTCCCCATAACACATGTCCCTGGCCTGCCACCAGCCTCCTCCTGCCATCCTTGTCAGGGTGAGCAGAGATTTTCATCCAATACTGACCATTAAAAAGCTCAAACTGTCCAAACATCCACACAGCCAAGACCACCAGCTGTCCCACCTCATACCACAGAGCTGGACTACTCCACACTTCCAGATTGTTCAGAGAGTGTTGGGTCACACCTTAGAATAACTGGAACACCTTAGAATAACCCAGCCATAGAAGAAACTTCCCGCCCAGTTTCATATCACAGAATAGCTAGGAATGAGCCTGTGCAATGTCACTCACCTGTGGGGTAAAGGTAAAGATGCTCTTCCTGATTTTGTAGAGCTTGGAGGTCCCAAGGACACCCATATGCCGGTAGGGCCGTCCAGTAAGGCACATCTGCTTGTTGCGGCCTAGGAGGGCCAGAAGAGGAGTTTTTGGTACAAGCCTCCTCATGAAAGGGGCTGCAGCAGCAAGTAGTGTCAAGCCTCTTGCTACCAGCCAGCAGGGAAATGCTGGTTTGTAGTTGGGATATCCCAGACCCGTGTCAAGCTGGTGCAGCTCTAAGGGACAGTAATTCTCTGTCCCCAGACCTGCCCAGAGGGGTAAAGACATGCTGAAACAGCCATACACAGCCTGTCTTGACTTACGCAGCGTCACACCTTCTTTGGGCACATCAGAAGCTGGAGCTGTGCTAGGAGGGCCCCTCTGCATAGGGCTGCCCCTTCTAAGTTGACAGCTCTATCAGCATTCCAATTGCTCCTGGATTACTCCCAAAGCGCAGGATGGTGCAGCAACAGCATCACCCCTTGCTTGTCAGCTCTGGCAGCTGCCAGGCTGCTCCCCCTGCCCATGTCACACTTGGCCTTTTGGTGGCCTAAATTAGCTACCAAATTAAATCACAGCAGATCAGGTGTCTCCTTTGGCCCACGCTAAATCTCTGGCTCCTGCAAAACAAACTCCATGCCCAAGAGGTTGCAGCATCAAGGAGCAAGCATGCAGAGGTGAGCACATCCTCCCCTCACACTTAGCCCTGCCCACCCACCAGCAACAGCCATACTGCCTGAACTCTGGGCTCCCTTTGCCAGGAATGGCCAGGGGACCCTTCCTGGGGTCTGGCTAGCCTCCTCCACCAGATCTGAGTACAGGAACAGAAGACAACTCCTGCTCACACGAGGTTCAACCTACAGGGATTAAAGCCTCTGTCTGCTCCTGGGGAGACTGTGCAACTGCAAGCCAAAGCTCTATCACTGTCAGAATCACACTGAACAGCACTGTCTGCCACCTTGCTCCCCCTTTGGGCATCAGTGGCTTTATCAGGCCTAGAAATAGGCAGCAGAATCCTCATCAGCCAGGCAGAGAGCAGGACACAGGTGTCTGTGAGCAGGAGTGCCAGGGATGGGACAGACCCTTCTACATCCCCTTTGCTGCAGGAGCAGGGAGCTCAGCTCACCCAGCCGGGCATAGATGTGGCTGAGGATGCGAGCAGGCTGCACTCTGATGGGGTAGACATCCGCCACAGTCTCCACATCAATGCCCTCCTTCTGCAGGATTGCCTTGATCCCCTCTGTTTCGGCCAGGATACACACTGTGGATGGAAGACAGTCTCAGTGCAACAGAGGCACAAGGGGATGACAGCACTGCCCCGCACCTTGGGGGACACACATAAGGCACCACACCACAGAGAGGAACCCATCTGGGGTCCCTTGGGAACCAGTTCCCACTGCAGAAGTCTGCCTTGCCCCTCCTAACAGTCTATATACACAAGTTTTCCCCACCAAGTGTGAGGAAGACAACTTCCAACCTTTCTGCAGAGGAGGCTGCAGCAGGTGATAGTTCTGTGTGTCAACATAAGATGAAAGAGAAGGACTTGCACCGCATCTTCCACCCACCTTGCCAGAGCTGAGACTGGGCTGTATTGGCAGCAACTCAGCAAGCAGAGCCACCCCAGAGCCACCTCTGTGAATTCTGCACAGCCAGAGTCCCCCCCCCACCTGCCAGGCTCAGGTGTTTGGGACTGGTTCCTTCCCCTCACCTTGGACCACCACATCAGGTTTAGGGACAGTCGCAAAACGGCGGTTAAGGGGATCTATTTCACCAGGAGCTAGAAACCCCTGCGGGAAAAAAGGTATAAAGAAATTAACATTTCATGGGCAGGGTAGAATAGCTGATGCCTATGGACAAACCATCTTTAAGAGGTCCTGGAGGATGGAGGTGACAACTTCCCCATGGTGGGTGGCAGCATTTGTGCCTTCACAGTTCAGAGCCTGGTCCCACAGCCCTCCCCAGCACCCAGGGTGACGGTACCTCAGCCATTAGACAACCCAGGATGTAAAGGGACTGTCCCCACATGTGTGGCAGCTTGCCCATGGGTATCCTGTCCACAGTGTGTGGGTTCCTGTATTCTTCATCCACCTAGAAGACAAGCAAGGAGGTCAAGAAGGGATTCACAGACACAGGATGATGAAAGAAGCATCCTGACTGTATCTTGAAGTCCAGCAGTTCAAGCCTTAAAACAAGGCCCAACAATAGCATTTGTCACAGAGGGTCCAAAAGAGCGTGGTTACATTCCTCCTCTCTTCTTATGACTGCCCCAGGCATCCGTGTCAGACAACATATCAGCTGCTCAGACCATGTTTGGTTTCCCAGCTCGGGCCATTCCACTAGAAGGACCGACATGCCCCAGGAGCACCCAGAGATGCTTTCTGATACTGGTGAGGAGCACGTCTCTCCTGGATGACCCGGGCATCAGGAGACCACTGCTCCTAGCCCAGGCCCGCACAAATCCCCTCACGACTGAACTGGACCTCAGCACCACGTACTCAGCCCAGGTCTGCTTGTCCTCAGCTCTCGGAGCACTCAGTCTCTGAGCAAGCAGACTGTCAGCAAAGAGCTCTTGTGTATAGAACCAAGAAATGCTTTGGGAGAAAAAAAACAATTTTCATCCAACACAGTTTCATAACAGCTCCAAGCCATCCTTTTTATACATGATGTTTCCATGCACTACATGTGCCCCTTACAATTTGGCTTAATAAGCACTTAAAACTTAATTATCTGGTAATGAGACCAGGAGTTTCAGCAGTTGGACTTTCATGATCCTTGTGGGTCCCTTCCAACTCAGAATATTCTGTGATTCTGTAAGACACTCCTGCTTCCCATCCATAGCTCAGTATCACTCACCTTATCTGGTGGGACACTGTACAGCTCTGGCAGCAGGTGTACCCCATTCTTCCCCTTGATGAGAACCCCCTCAAGGGCTTCTCGGTACTCCTGCACCTGAGAAGAGAGAAGAGGGAATCTGCTGCTGGTCATGGCTCCCTGCATCCTTCCTTTGCACACTTCTCCTGCCAGGGGCTTTTTTCCACCAGCCCAGCAGATCCCACCTTCCTTACCTGCTCCATGTTTCCACTGAAAATCCCATCAATCATCAAGTATGCCCAGAAGAGAGGCCACTCACACTCAATGTTCTCAAACAGCTTAAGCTCAGCAGGTTCATAGTAGAGGCGTTTGGGGTCCTGTAAGTGGCATCAAGGCAGGTGGTACGTTAACAGGATCCCCTCAAACTGACAGGGCTTCTCCTCCTCCTGAGACCCCAGCCTCAAATGTCCTCCCAGCCCTCCTCTACAGATGGCCAAGACAGAGCTGAAAAGCAGTTTCACCTCCAGCCTCTGTTTTCTCCATGGGACTACCCCATCCTGAGCCCGCTGCACTGATGATGGAGAGACTTACCCTTCCTGGGGTCTACCTGGTCCCCAGGAGAGCACCCCAGAGCCCTCCAAAACACCCCAGACATTGTGCTGTTGTACAACCCTGTGCCATGCTAGGTCCCCTTTGCCTTGCCTGCTCTGCCTGAGCCTCTCAGCAAGTGTCTCTTCCAGAATCATCAAGCTGGCCCAGCCAGGTGAGAGGGCTTGGGCTGGTCACACAAGGACAGAGAGGTTCCTCCAGGGCCCTCCTGACATGTTGTGCCACTGTGAGCCCAAGACAAAGGAAGCTGTCAGGATGAAGAGCTGCCTGCACAGAGTCCTCCCACCACAGCTCTGTGTGGTCTAGTGCCCTTTCTTTGACCCTCCCTGCTAACTGCTCTGTCTGCTGCAGAGAAGGGAGAATGCTGGCCTTAGCAGACTATTCAGGCAGAGAGGACAAAAGGAGCAGATGCCTTCTACCTGCACTCCAGCCATAAGCTTCCAAAATCCCATCTGACTCCAGCTAGCTGCATGCCTCTGCAGGCACTGCTGCCCTTCCCATGCCTCACAGCTCCCCAGAAGTAAGTAATCGACTCTGCATGCTGCCAAAGCTCACAAGCACTGGGAACATTGGCTTGGAGATGCTGCTGCTTCTCTCCGGCTCTGGAGGGGAACAGCCACATATGCTGCCTATTATGGGGCAGGTCTGCAGAGGCACAGCAAACAAGAAGCATTCAGAGGTACTCATGCCCAAAGGGTACAGGCCCAGCAGCTAGTTGTGACTCAAGAGCCTCTGAGTACCATTTCCTAGTTCAGTGGCTAACAAATGAGACTGTTGCTTATAAAATTTTCCTGTTTTCTCTTCTCAAAGTAGCAAAACTGTCCACTTGCTTGGCCATTCTGGCAGTACCCAAGCTGATCGCTGGTCTAGGAGAGACAGAAGCAGCTTTGTGACCTCCAGAGCTACCGCAGATGAGGCCGTTGGGTCACCTCCCCAGGCCTCCAGCCCTTGCTCAGGGCTGGTGCAGCCCTGGGAGAGCCCACCTCAGCAGGGCTCCCATACCAGGCCCTGCTCCCACCTTCTCCCAGCCTAAGAAAGACACTACTGGGTCCCAGGATGCAGGCAGAGCCAGCCTCCAGCCATCTACTATGTGCGTGGGTGGGAAATACCATCTCTGCAATGAGCTCTGGCATTTTGGGAAGTCTTGCCCAGACCCATGACACTGCCTGAGGCCACTAAGGGCTCTCATCTTCACAGTGCTCCCCAACACAGCCTTTGTGTCGCATCCAGGCAGGCTGCTGCTTGGCAGCCAGGTGCTGCCAGGCAGGAGGGCTGAGGACACTCACCTCTTTGGGAGTCCTGTATCCATCCCGGAGGAAGCGGCAGCAGCCATAGCGCCCCTGGAAGGGAGGGAAAGATTTGCTGAGAAGGAGGCACATTGTGAGCTATCTTGCCCCTTCAATGCAGAAGCCGGGGCAGGGTGTTTCCTTCAGTCAAACACCCCCTCCTCACTCACCCAGCACTCAGGTACCACAGTCACAGCCTGGGGCCACAGCACACAGGGCTGCTTCTCTGCACACCTCTGCCACAGGTCATGGAGACTGGGAGAGGACATGCCCCAGCAACTCCCCACCAAACATGTTTTTGGGAAGAAAAGGGCTACAGTAGTTTGGACTGCAGCTGTCTCCTGGGAACAGTGAGACAAGGGTAGAGATGCTCACCTGCAGCTTGGTGATAATCTCCTGCTTGGTGATTTCCACCAGCTCGCTGTCCTCCACAGCAAATGCCGGGTAGGAGATGACACAGAGCACACTGGCATCCACCTCCTTGGATGTGGAGGCCCTGGGCAGCATTGAGTGGAGGATGGACTGGGCAAACGAGAAGGAAAGGTGGTTAGGCTGTCAGGCCAGGCACCATTCACACTGCAAACCCAGCAGATCAGTTCCTCTTGCAACACTGTAACACCTGAGTGGGTCTCACCTGGCAGTGCTGCACCTCATCTGACAGCACCCGTATCACTGACTGTGGGCCTCCCTTGGCTCCAAAGAGGTCCAGCTCATCCAGTGCCTCCAGTGCAGCCTGAAAGCAGGGTGAGACCCAAAGAGACATGTCCTTCACCATGCTGGTTATCTGTAAGAGCTCTCACTCCATGCTAGTCTCTGTGTGTAAAGCACTGCCCAAGTTTAAAAGAATTTGAACCCTGCTGTGGCTGCAAAACATCTCTGGTCAAAATGGGACCACATCTCTAGACATCTAAAGGGCCTGGGACATTTCTGTCACACACCTCCGATTAACTTTTCACTCCCAGTTTAGGCCAAACTCAGGCTAGAAGGGCACAGTTTTATCCCAGTGCACAAGAAGAGTTTTGCTCCCCAGGAACCTATCACTGCATGGGGCATTGGGCCTCAGCAGTTCAACATGCTCAGTCTGCCCTGTCAAAAAGTAGCTCAGGGCCACTGGTGGTCTTCATCCCCCCAGTCAGCATTTCTTCCCACTCACCTTGGCCATGCCAACAGAACTGGCATTCAACTCAGTGATGCCCTGGTTTGTCTTGTCCCCACGCTCCCATATGCCGAAGTCCTGTGAATCAGACACTGTTTCAGAACACACTCAGAAAACCTTTGAATTCCACTCATCCATGGTGCTTCCAGAAGGTGCTGATGTGGTTCAGGGGGAACCCACAGCTGTTCCTAGACACCAGTCCAGGATCTCCCCCACTCGAGCACACTCCCCTTCCCCAGCACATGCTACCCACCGCAGTTTTGTAGGCAGCTTCAATGTAGAACACGAGGTTCTGGATAAAGTTGACTTCATCCAAGCTGTGAATTATGTGGAGGCCTGAAGCAGAGGGAGTAACTCACATTAGCTGCTCCAAGCCCACAAGCATACCCAGGATGTGGCTGCATGCCCAGAGACAACTCCTCCCCACTGCATGCCTGCCCAATGGGAGCCATGTCCTAGCTGACTCCATCTCATCTCCCACCCCTTACAACAGCACTGGGGCTTCAGAAAAACAGGGGCTTTTGGAGAGACTGACATGAAGAGGCCCAAACCCATCTCAGGTACCGTGAACATAAGAAAACAGTGGGGGTCAGGGAGGCCATTGCAACAGCTTGGCACGCAGGAAGCTGCACCCAAACCGAGACTCTGGTGAACCTTAAGACCAGCACGCTCAAAGTTGCAATGGCAGCCCCCAGCATTACCTGAGGCCGTCATTTGTGCAAGCATGAGGAGATAGAGGGAGGTAGCATCCATCTGTAGGTGACCCCATTCATGGTCTCCTACCACGGTGGCACAGGTGTGGGTGTTATACTTGGCATGCAGGCAGTCTCCGGTGCTCTGACTGTACTTGAAGGCCTCTACCTTGTTCACCTTGAGAAGGGCAAAGAGATGCAGGCATTCATCAGACCCTGTCTCCAGAGAGGTCTGACAGCTCCTGAGCCAAGGGTTGCCCCATGCCATGAGTGGAGCACATGGAGCCGTGCCTGGCTGGGCAGAAATTCCACAGCCCCTGGGCTGAGCCCCACTGTGCACTAAGACAATGAGTGCAGGCTCACATCCTGCTGCTCACAGGACTGCAGCACTGGAGGGCCCACTGCCACAACTACACCATGCAAAGAAAAAAGGGTTACCCCAAACACCCTCAGGGAGGAGAGCTGTAGAATCCTAGCACCTGCCCGGCCATGAGACAGGGAGAAGCTGGCAAAGGCTCCACTGGCCTCCAGCCCAGAGCTTTGGAACTTCAATCACACCCAGGACAGATGCTCACTCAGAACTTATTCCAAGACTTGCTGGAAGAGGACCTTCCCTCTCCTCATCAGGGAAGGCTGGGGAGGGCTGGTACAGCTAGGACTGATAACCTCTGTGGCATAGCTGGGCTTTAAGGAGACCACTTGACACTCACAGGTAATCTCCAGCCCCTACCTGTCTCATCATGCACTGGAGCAGTCCCCGCATCAGCTTCACCACACTCTGCAGGAACAAGGAAAACAGATTTGTTAATCTCCAGGAGAAGCCCTGACTCATGATCAGCTGGCCACTGACCTTTATGGGGCTCAGTGTCTGTAATGAGAGCCTCTGCTCACATTTTCACAGCCCCTGGGTGACAGCAGAGGGAAGATTTCTTGGTCTGCCAGGTTGCCATGCTATGCAGCAAGACAGTGGGCATGGCTGCAGGACATGGCTCCCCAGGCCTTGAGAGAAGGGCTGTGGCCCCAAATCACCCCAGCGCCAGAGGTCTAGACCCTCTGGTTGGGCTCCAGTGTGGTCTGGGAAGAGCAGGCTCTGACATCCATTCCTATTGCCTCCCGCGTCGGGGGACAGCCGTGTCCTTGCCCTCACTGCACTGTCTTTGGGTCCCTGACGGAGCTGTGCCAAAGGCTGACCAGACCGGGGTGATGGCCGTCCCCGAGTGACACCAGCCCCTCCTCCAGCTCCTGCTCCCTCCTACCTGCTCCAGCTCGTAGGCCTTGGCCTTGTCCTCGTCGCGGTCGGCATTCTTGCGGTAGGCCAGGCCAAGACCCCACACGGCCAGGATGCTGTACACGTTGTCCCGGACCCAGGCGTCCTGGTGGTCAGTGCTGGCGGGGAGCAATCCCGTCACCGCGTCCTGCGAAGGGGACACACCGTTCCCACGGAACTCCCTGGCCCAGCGGCCGGCAGGGCGCGCCAAGGCCGCGGGTCTGGTCCCCATTCCCGGGCAGGGTCCGCACCTGGTGGCGGAGGATGGTCTGCTGCACCAGGCGCCCGTAGCCGTCCAGACGCACGCCCGAGTTGCTCCGGCTCCTCATGACAGCGGCAGCAGGCCCGGAACCGGCACTGGCGGGACGGCAAAGGTCCTGTCAGAGACCCTGCTCCACCCCGCCTTTCCCCGCTCAGCCCCGCCTTTCCCCGCTCAGCCGCGCCCCTCCCCGCTCCGCCCCGCACCGCGACACCGCCTGCTTGCTGCTGCCGACGGCGCTACCCTAGCACCACTGCAGCTCCTGAGACGTCCCCCCACCCGCGCTGCCCTACGCTCCTCGCCGGCGGCGGCCTCGGCCCACGGGGCGCTCACTACCACCATGGCGGCCCCGAGGGCGGGGGGGACGGCGGCGTTCGGCGCCCCCTGTCGGGCGAAGGCCGAGCTACGCTGAGTATGAATACGCGGCTACAAGGACAGATACACGGATACATGGACAGGCAGACGGCCACACACATGGATACACGGGTATCGGGACGGACGTGTGGATACCTGTGCCGGTGTGGAACGGACACACGAACTGCTGGGTGGTGTGGGACCGCAGGGACGCACGGATGGGTTTGTGTTCTGGTATGAGACCGTACAGACACACAGACGGACACGTACACAGATACATATACCAGTGTGGGTCTGTATGAACACACACATGTATGCTAGGTGCAGGGACAGACACACGGACACGCATGTGGACAGAGGCATGGACACGTCCGTAGGTGTGCATGTGCACACAGGGGCACGGACATGCACACGCACGCATGGGTGTGCACACACCTACCTGCGCTGGAACACATGCACAGACAGACTCATGTGCACACATACCTTCACACGCACACGTGTACACAGCTGTGCACACACCCTTTGCATTTTCATGTGTCCATAGTACATGGAAATACACACACACACGCACACGTATGTACATCCACATGTACGCTCCAGCACCGCAAACGGCATCATATCCAGCAACAGGCAAGTTTGCTTTCAGACACCTACCCACAATAGCCCTGGCAGAGAAATGCCTTGGCCATGGTGACAGACAGCCCCAGGAGACCTGGCTCATTGCCCCTCCATGGGCCCCTAGGACTTGCCCCATACAGAGGGAAGTGGGACATCTCTTGTTCCCAGCCCCATGGAGGCAGCTGCCTGCAGCCACATCTGTTCCCCTCTGCACTAGAGCAGGTCTGTGCTCCAGGGGAGGCACTGCTCACAGGTCCCACTTGAACCAGATGGGATTTACCCCTGTACCCATCCCCTCCAGTGAAAGTAGAAGGGCAGTTGCATAGGGATACAGCCTATGGCAGCCTATCCCAGGGGGCACCTGCTGCACCCAGGGGACAGTGCAGGAACAGGCCAAGATTGTCTTTAGCAAAATCAATCAATTTATTTATTCACAGTCAAGCAATAAATAGAGGAAAGTCATGCAGCACCGATTCTGGTAACAGTGATGTGCCAGGAACCCAGCAGAGCCCAAGGCCTGTGTGACAGCAAGAGTGCAGGAACATAGAGGAACATCTGCGACAGGAGTCTGACCTCTGGGATAGGACGTGACCTGAGCCCTGCTAGAGGGCAAGCCAAGGAGCTGAAGAACAAGTGTGTCAGAGGAAACAGCAGGCAGAGCCCAGAACAGGCAGCTGCCTTGGCCTCTAGCACTGGAGGCAGAGATGGCAGCTCAGGTACCTCCAGTTTTGCATAGCCCTTCCAGAGCAGAACTGCAGTGGAGGAGAGGCTTCCTCCCTCCAGCCCAAATTCTCAGCCTGGTGAGATGCCTCTGCAGCTGAGACTACATAGGGATGGGGTGCATGTGAGTTGGGAAGGAATGCCACAGGCAGGGTCACATCAGATCCTGACACCACCAATGTGTCAAATACAAAGCACAGAGACACCTGGACGTCTTACCCTCCCTGCACTGGCTCCACCAAGAGACTCCCAGCCACCTCCTAAGAGCATTGTACTCCAGTTTAGGGGCACAGCTCATCTCTGAGAACCTCAGGCCAAGCCCCTCTGCCCACCAAAACCAGGCAGCAGCCATGGGGGCTGCAGGAAGGACAGATGCCATGGGGCAACCACCCCAGTACAAGTTCCTGCCTTTAAAAATCCACAATTTTCATAAAACTGTAAAACCTTTCCACTGAGCAGCACTGTATGGGGAGGGGAGGTGAGCCGAGTGAACCCCAGGCAAAGCAAGATAAACCTTAAAGTCCAGATCTGCAGGAAGAGGCAGAGCCCAGGGGTGATGTGCTGGGGCAGTGAGAATTACTGGCAGGTGCAGGACTCTGCAATCGTATTCTTGTACTCCTTGTACAGTATGGCTCCATTGCACTCAATCACAAGAACACTGATGGGGCGGTAGCAGTAGGGCACACAGGAGGGCCGAGGCACACCAGCATCCATAAGCTGATGAACAAAGCTCTGCACCACAGCATGGTTTGGTGCGTGGTAGTCATAGCGGAGCAGGTGGGGACAGGTACCCTTGCAGTATCATGGGTTGTAGTGATGGGGAGTGATGATCCTGTGGTCCCAGCCCAGCTGTGCAAAAGTGACAGGGAAGGGGTGGAGGAACAGTCACTCTTCTCACCTTCCTGCTCCCACAGGTAGTTGGGTAGGTCACGAGCCAATGTCCCTGTATCACGCCGGTGTCGGTGGGACCCTGCTGCTGGAGCTACCAACCCTGCCTGGGTATCATTAAGGTAGAGAAGGAGGAAAGGGTGGTCAGGGGCCACTGGGTCATTGTGGCCTCCTGCTTGGCCAGCAAGCACACAGATGCCTCAGTGCCAGGCTCCCCACGCTGCTGTTCCCCAGTACCAGGTAAGGGGTGATGTCAATTTCGGCCCAGCCAAAGCGGGGATGGGCAGTAGGGCTGAGCAGCACCCTGGGTGCCTTGCCGGCTACCACCAGCTCCAGAGTGCAGAGGAGGTGACTGTGGGCCAGTGACAGACTGGGCAGGTAGACAACAGTGGCTCTGAGGAGATGCTCGGCCTCTGTCTGGCCCTCCAGGTGGTAGGTGAGAGCCTGCAAGTACCAGCAACCTGCAGGGAAGCAGTGACCAGTACCCCCTTAGCATAGTGCAGGAGGCACTGTGCAGAACCCCTTTCTCCCATGGTGCTGCCACAGCCCCACGCAGCAAAGTGGAGCCTGTGACAGCCATCTGCCCCAGCACAAGGCAGAAGCTGCAGCAAACAGAAGCCATGAGCTATGGCTTGCTGATGGCGTGAAGGGCAAAGAGAATCTGTAGCATTTCCCGTCCTCTGCACCAACACCACTAGCTTGGCACAGCATCAGGCTGGGTGAGAAGGGTCAATGATGCATTTGCCCACCTCACCCCTGGGGCAGAGCCTTGGACTCCCGCCAAGTGGAACCCCATGGCCAAGGGCAACCCCAGCCAGGACACTGTAGAGAGGGGGAAGGAAGCAAGCAAGAGACCTTGCCTTCAGAGTTCAAGCCCACCCTGCTAGCTCTGCTAAGCCCCTGTACCATCCCTAGTGTCCACCGGTTCCTTACCTGCCCAGGGCTGACGCCCATGGGAACTGGCCTGGACCAGGTGGATGGTGTTGGTGCCCAGGCTGTGCCTGCGGCGTGGTCGGCCTTCACGGTCAGCGGCACGCCGGTACAGATTGAGCATGTAGCGCAGGGGCTGCCCACTGACTGGCCCCACTTGCCAGCCTGGGCTGCCTGGAGCCTGTGTTTGCAGGGCCTGGAGGAGGTACAGGGTGGGGACAGCAGGCAGAGAGCCAAGGGGCAATGAGGACTGTTTTGCAGCCTGAGAAAGGGACACAACAAGGAGGAGGAAGGGTCAAAGGGTAGGGCATAGCCATGATAGGTGAGTGTTTGATGAGGGAGCAGGTAAGTGGGACAAGGTGGGGCTGGCCAGCAGAAGAATTAGGAGGAAACTGCAGTCATGTTTCTCCCAACTTGAGAGGCAGAGCTGACTGTGGGCACCAGCAAAAGGATCTTCCAGCTTCCAGCTCCTATCAAAACAGGACAACCACACCAGCCGCTCCAGCTTCGCACAGGAACAGAAAGGTAGGGGGAATCTGTATGCAAGAAAAGGGTACAAATTCCAGACTAAAACCCAGACCAGGAACAAAGCTAGCCAGACAGAACCTGGCTATGGGGGCTGTAAAGGTGCTGGGGTAGGGGAGTGGGGTAAAGTGGGGTGGGAGAACCAGCTCACTCAACCCACCTGCTCCAGGCTCAGCCTCCTCCTACAGGGTAGGAGGTCCCTGCCCAGGCCCATTTTAAAGGCATGGTCTCAATCAGGTTTTAAAGAGGCAGGAGCTCCCTGGGTCCCAGGAGAATGGAGCCAGACAGAGCCTGAGAGGGTGCTTTCATCTGATGAGAGTCCCTCCAGCTCCCTCCACTCTGCACTGACTCTCCAGCAGTGGCTCAGCACCTTCGTGCCCATTGCTGCAAGCTGGTCTGCACTGCCCCAAGCAGGCACAGAGCCTGGGGTTCTGCTCTCCAACAGCCTCACAGCACAGCCAGGCTGCCCAGTGCCCCACTCTACCCCACTGGCACTAAGGCACATGGGTAAGCAGAGTGACCCTGAGCCCAGCAGTGCTGACTGTGTCTGGGTCAGCCAGCAGTACCTCACTGTAGGCATCATCCTGCTATCACCATCAGCATGCCCACAACTTTGCCTACCTTGACCAGTTTCCAGGTCTTTCTGCTAGCACCTGCTCAAAGCAGAGATGTTGTGAGCATGATGCCCATGCTTTCGCTGGCATGGGCCATTTGAGGCACTTTCCGTACTGGGGACAGTGACTCCATAGTTCTTGCCTGGGAAAGGCCCTCTGGGCATGGTACAGAGTGCAGTATGGGCAGCTGCAGCCACTGCCACCTCCAGAGCCCCTGGTGTTGTGCCCAGGCCCACAGTACACTGTTGTTCTCCTGCTGGGATGGAAGTGGCCAGGGGTTGGGCACAGTGGTTGGGAATCCCTGGTGCAGGCATAGGGACATGGGAGAGCTGGGGGGGGGTTGCATTAGTGCCTGCTGGCCACCCTTCCTGGTGCCAGCTGGGCACAGCGCTAAGGGCTGGAAGGGCTGTGTGGTGGTGTGTGTGGTGCTAAATGTGCTGTGGGGCCATGTGATGAGCCAGGGCAAAAGAGCCCTCTTGCCTGGCCAGGCAGTCCTGGTAACTCATTTGGGAAAGTGCACAAGGGGCAGATGAGCCATGAAGGTTGGGAAAAGTCTGGGCATGGCAGCAGCCAGTCATGAGTGGAGGGCATGACAAGGCAGGTGGGAAGGCCATAGGGGAGAGCAGGTGATTTGGGTCAGGGATGGACATGTCAGTGGTGGACATGTCAAGGCTATATGGGGGGGATGACCATGCATCTCTCCTGGGTGGGGTCCAGCACAACAAACAGCCCAGGTGCCACTCCATCCTGCCCCCTGTGACACTCTGGCTAAAGAATGTACTAGGCTGCTTGCAGCTGGGCTGGACAGGGAGCAGGCAGAGTTCAAGGCAGGTGCTTGTGGACAGGGTCTACCATGAAAAACTTGAGATCCTTCCAGCATTGGCAATGAACAAGCCCAGGGTGGCTCACCAGCCTGGCACTGCAAGCAGAACCTCCCGGGCCGTGGCAGGCAACCAGGGGCCGCAGGCGTTGCTTGCAGAGCAGAGCTTTCCAGGCCGGCTGTGCTGTCTGGCAAGGAGATGAGTAAGAGTCGTGGCCCCAGGCGGGAAGGGGAGGAGCAGGACTCTCAGGCTCCCCTGGGAATCCGTACCGATCCACCCCCACTATCCCCGGCTGACATCCACCGCCTCCTCCCCCTGCCTCAATTTCCTCCAAGCGGCACAGCTGCCTCTCCTGGGCCTGGCAGGGAAAAGACAAAGGCGAAGAACGGCCAAACTGCCACATACACCCTAAGGTGCCCGGCAGGATAGGGACAGGGTGGGGGCTGGCATGGGTAGGTCAGACAAGAGCCAGCAGCATGTGCTGGCCTGCAAGCAGTGGAGCTTTGGGCGCCAGTGTGACTGTATGGTGGGGAGCCGGGGGGGCTGCATCACCCTACTGCCACCCCCTCGCACCCATTTGAGTGCTGTTGAGCTGCTGCCGTGCCAGGCTAAGCTGTGCTGAGCAGGCCCTACTGGTGTGGGTTCCTGGTGGCACCATATTGTGCTGAACCAAACTGGGTCATTTTGAGCTGAACTGTGCATGGTCAAGCTAAGTCAAGCCATGCCAGGCTGTGCTGAGCTGAACCGTGCCAGCCCTGCTTGTCCAAGTCAACCGAGCTGAACTGCACTGAGCAAAACTGGGCCAGGCCAAGTGGAGCTAAGCCAGATGAGGTTGTTCTGTGCTGTACCAAGCTTAACTTTGTCATGTTGAGCTGAGCTGAGCCAAGCTAGAATGTGCCAACCCAGCTGAACTGCACTGAGGCATGCCAGGCTGAGCCATGCTGGGCCAGTTAACCCATGCTGGCCCCCCTGCCATACCACACTGAGCTGAGCTGTGCTGTGTCGTGCTGCACTGAGGTCTACCAGCCTTCCATATCATGCCGTGCTGGGCTGAATTGAAATACACCAGCTGGGCCGTACCAAGCAGAGCCAAGCAGCTCACTTCAGGTCCGTGGGCTAAAGGATGGCACGCCAAGCTACTGAGTGGAAAGGTGCTGTGCTGTGCCATTGTGTGCAGAGCCATGCCCTGAGCCGTGCCGTGCCGTGCCGTGCCGTGCCGAGCCGGCCGCCGCCGTCCCTCCGCGCCTCATTGGCGGCGGCGGAGCAGTCCCGGTGCGGGCCGGCCCCGCCCCGCACTCGCCCCGCGCCGCTCAGCCCGGGCGGGCGGGGGTGTCATTTCCTCCACAGCTCGGGGCCAGGCCGGGATGGGGCTGTAGCTGCAGCCGCCATGGAGCGGGCCGAGGGCCGGCCCGGCGCCCCCCAGTACGTGCATGTGCAGCTGCAGGGGGGCGCGCCCTGGGGCTTCACGCTGCGCGGCGGGTTAGAGCACGGCGAACCTCTCATCATCTCCAAGGTAGGCACCGCCGGCACAGTCCCGCGTGGGCTCCGTGGCATCCCCCCGCGAGGGGCCTCTCGCCCGTGCCAGGGCGCGGGAGATGAGAGGACACCCGGGGCGCGGTGGCGTCGAGGGTGCGGGGAGCCCCGGGCGCGGGGTCGTGGGTCCTGGCGCGGCGGAACCGGGCGGCCACTCGCACTCACGATACCCGCGACCCTCCACTTAGAGCCGCGGGGAGGAGTGGGAACGAGAGGGGCGGAGGGACAGTCCCGGCCCGGCGGCAGGAAGAAATTCCTCTGCCACATCCGTTGGGCTGGCGTCGGGGGCGGCCCCCACATTCCCCCTCACGTTTTTCCCGTCCCGCGGGTTGTAGCCGAGGGAGGTCAGCCCCCTGTGTGCCCATCCATCGGTGTTGCTCCCATGGGCGCCCCGGGGCACCGGGCTCTGCGGGGACGCTTAGGGCCACGGTGGGGGAACCAGAGTCCGTCCCGTCATGCCCCAGCAGCCCTGGAACGCAGGGGCAGGACCGTGCCCGGGACGGGGTTGGCGCCGGGGTGCGATGCCGAGCAGCCGGGAGCCAATGCTGAGGGTGACCCCCGTGGTCCCGGCAGGGAGTTTGTCCATGTATCTCGCCACACAGAGGGTCACCGATTCCCGCGGTCCCCGCCAGCGCATCGCCCGGCGGGGAGACTCGCGGGGTGACCCGCAGGGAGCCGGGCAGCGGCCAGGGGAACCCCAATAGCCAGCGCTCCACGGAGCCCAGACGGGGCCCTGTCGTCGGGCGATTTGGCCGCCTGCCCGCCCCATGTCACCGTCCTGCCGAGCCGGGGTGCGGCGGGCCGGGCTGGCGGCCCCGGGACTGCTCCCTGCCTCGAGCTGGGCTGACTGCGCCCCGGGCCGTTCCACGCCCTCGGCGGGACGCGGGCAGCGCGGTCTGGCTGGGGGAGCTGGAAAAGTGGCTCCGGTCCCAGCCCTGGGCCCTGAGGTGGCACCGCCGGCGGGTGGGGGTCGGGCGCCGAGGGAGTAACTGCCCATGTCCCGACTCGCTGCCGGCCTTTAGGGTGGTGGGTCCCCGTGGGCTCGCCGGTTGCTGGAGGAGGGGATGGGAGGGCTCGGAGATGTTCCTCACCACTTTTGAGATGGGGGTTGGCTTGCGGGCCGCGGGGTGTCGGCCCCCGCGCTCCTCCGGACACGCCGCCACAGCGTGTGCTCGACAGACAAAAGGGGCTTGTTCCAGCGCTCTGTGCATTCAGCGGAAGGGTCCCCCGGGGCCACCGCTCCGCCGCTGCGGCCGGCCGAGGTGTGTGCGGAGAAGGGGCGGCCGCTGCTTGTGGCGCGGGGGGCGCGGGCCGGAAAGGCGAAGGGCGTCCCCGCACTCGGTGACAGAGTTTGCCACAGGAAGGGGTCCCGCCCGGAGTGGGCTCAGAGGCCAGAGTCCCACGGCAGTGCTCATACACGCTCTAAGCCTTCCATGGGGCTGCGGACACCGTCGGGCACAGGCTTCCCCGAGCTCGTCGGGGGCAAGGAGGGAGGTTGGTGTGGGGCAGGGTGGGCACACAGCTCTGGCACTGTTCTGTTTGTGACTCCTAAGCCATGTTTCTCCTGAGACAGGTAGACATTCCCGTGAGCCATCTGGTGCCCACCATTAGGGCCCAGAGTGAACTCCAGGGATGGTGTTGGGGAAGTGTCCTGGGCTGGACCCACCAGGCAGGGCAGCAGGCGGTGGGGTTTGGCTGCCAGTGCTGAGTTCACTGGTGGAAAAGGCAGAACAAGGGGCTGTTTGTGCCAAATTTAGTTCCTGGTGAGTGGTGCCAGGGCTGAGCCTGTCCATCCTGGTGCATGTGATGGCCCAGACATGGGTGCAGACCTGGTGCTGTCATGCAGCAGTGGGGACACCTTTCACCTCTGACTCATCCTCATGGCTGTGGCAGGCAGGACTGGGTGGGCACGTGGCTGGACAGAGGACTGGGGTGAAGGTGCAGCCTGCCTTGCATGCTCTGCTGGTGCCCAGTGATGGGCAGCAGCATGGCCGGGGGTAAACCCAGCTGTTCCACTGACTGCACAGTAGGACTGGGACCCCTCATAGGCAGCCAGGGCCCCCTCCAGGAACCCATGGGTGGGAGGGCAGCATGCCTGCACAGGCAGGTACATTGGGCTGTGCCCAGCCTGGGCATGGCATTATGGTGCTCAGATCCCTGAAAAAAATGGGAGAGCTGTTGGTTCTGGGCACAGCTGTGCCAGGCAGGGCCATGGGGCACTGGTGCACTGGACAGGAGGCTTGGGTGCCCCAGCCTTCCTCCCTCCTAAGGTGACACTTTGTCCAGGGGTAGTGGAATGCCCCCTGAGCCCTGCCCAGCCTTAGGGCTGGAAAGTGGTGCCCAGGGGCACATGCACAATGACTGACCTGCTAGGAAGCTGTGTGTGCTCCCTGGCACTGGGGCCTGGCTGCTGCCCAGGCTGGCCCTGTAGATGCTGTGAGCAGAGCTCATTCCTTGGCCAGGCCTGGGAACATCAGGGCAGGGTGAAGAGCCCATGAGTAGGGTGGGTGCAGGAGCCCCAGCATGGGGTTAGCTCTGCCCTGTGGGTGGCTATAGGGTCTTGCCACATCCATGTTGGGCATGGGGCACCCCACGTCCTGCCCCGTGCACCTTCATGCCCTGTGCTACTGTCACCACGCAGCAGCAGCTTCAGTTGCTTGCCCGCCCTGTGATGTGAGGGTCTGGACTTGGTGATTCCTGGCTGTTGCAGTGGCAGGATAGGCAGAGATCAGTGCTGGCAATGGGCACTCTGCCTAGCCCAGCTGGGCACTGCTTGTTGCAGGGCTGCCAGCGCTGCACCTACCAGCTAGGGCAGAGGGCATGGGCCAGGGTCTCACGTACTGGCAGCACCAGGACCCTACTTCCTCTAAGCACAGCAATACAGGGTGCCAAGTTCATTTTGGCCATGGGTGTCAGGGAGGTAGGCATGTGCCAGGGCTCAGCACTACTGTCTCCCTATTGCCACATAGGGTGGGATGGCATCCTTTGGGCATCAAAATCACCATGGATGCCCAGACAGGCTCGATGTGGGTTTGGAAGCAGCAGCAGGGGGCTGGCATCTGTGCTGGACAAAGGGCCCTTGTGCTGCCCGTGCCTGTGGGGGAATCTGCTGGGATGGGACATTTTTCTTTCTCCCCCTTCCCTGATGCCCTTGCTCAGAAATTCATGTGACCAAAGAAGGGGGAGAGCCTGGCTCCACAGATCCCTCTGTGGTGCCTGGGGCTCAGGCACCTTCTCCAAAGCCTCTTTCTCCTCTGACACCCGGTGGCCGTGGAACATCCCCTGGGATATTGTGGGGGCTGTGCCCCGCTTGACACCCCTCTCCATCACCCAGGTGGAGGATGGGGGCAAGGCTGCACTGTCCCGCCGGCTGCAGCCGGGTGATGAGCTGGTGAACATCAGCGGGACGCCGCTGTATGGATCCCGCCAGGAGGCCCTGATCCTCATCAAGGGTTCCTACCGCACTCTGAAGATGGTCGTTCGCAGGTTGGCAGTGCTGGGAGGGGACACAGGGAGGGCCAGTGGGGCTTTTATCTGCCTGGGGCAGGAACCTGGAGGTGCCCTTGTCTCCAGCTTGGAGGTGCCCCTTGCTGGGATAGGGTGGGGAGCAGCCCCTTTGCTGCTGTCAGGACTCCTGCTGAGTGGGGGTTCCCCAGCCAGCAGAGCCTGGGCAGCATGTCGGGCTCGCCACTGTCTCCCTGGCGTGGAGGAGGAGGAAATCCTCACTGGACCGCCTCAAGCGTGACCGCTCCTCTCCCTTCCTGCCTCCCTGCCTCCTGCCTGCCTGCTTGCCTGGGAAAGGAAGGAGAGGCAGGGCTGAGCCTTGCAGTCCCTTCCCTCCCAACCCCTCCAACTGCATCCATTCCCTGGCTGCATCCTGACTGACTCCAGCTGCAGCAGCACTCAGGGTCAGGGACGGCGCAAGGGCAGTGCTCAAGGGGCAGGGGTCCCACGGGACTGTGCTGGGGCTCAGCATCATCCATGGTGAGTTTGGGGGTTCTGGGGAGTCCCTGTGCTGACCTCACAGCTTTCCACTCTCCTTGTCCAGTCAGCAAATGTTGTGGCAGCACTGGGCACTTGGGAGGTATAGGAGGTGGCGTCTGATCATGTCTGTGGAGTGGCATGTGCTGGCTGGGGGGACTGGAGACTCCTATGGATGCCATGAGGGGTGGGACAGGGACCAGCACAGGACCCTTCCCGGAGACATGATGTGGCTGCTGCTTGCTGCAGATGCTGAGGGACAAAGGAACAAGGGGGAAGGTCAGGCTTGCAGTGGAGACAGACGTGTCCCCAGTGTCCCTTGGTGGAGCCAGTCCAGTCCTGGCAGAGACACTTGCCCTGCTCAGGGCATTGCCTATGGGCTGTGCAGGGGCCACGTCCTCAATCCCCTGTTGATGCGGCAACAGGGATGCTGCAATCTGGGGAGCCCTGGCCAGCTGTGGGTGAGCTGTGGGATCCCCTTGCCCAATGCCAGGTGCTGGCAGGGCTGGACCCTCCTTGCTGCTGTCCCTTTTGGACGGGCACTGGCCTGAGGGGGACAGGAAGCCCCGTAGGAAATGACTTCAGCCCCGGTTCCTTGGCCTGGCTTCCTCTCCATTCTTGTCCTTTCCCGCTGTTGCTCTTGGCAGGAGGAGTGTGCCCGTCCACCGGCCCCATTCCTGGCACGTGGCCAAACTTGCCGAAAGCCGCCCCAACATCCCCACCATGCACTGCCCGGCTGATGCCTTCAGCCTCTCCTGGCCCTCCGGGTGTGATGTCAGGTGAGACCCTGGGGGCAATTATGAGACTGTGCAAGGGGAAGGGGCAGACGGGACACCCTCTTGGGTTGTGGCAGTGGGTGTGGCATAGGTGCTCACATACACTACTTTTGGGCATCCCTTCTCATCCTGCACTACCCTTTCCCCTGGCTGTTTACTCCCAGCTCCCGGCAGGAAGGGGCGGTGGCTCTGCTGGAGACAGCCAGGAGCTGCTTAGTCCCACTGCACTCGCTGCCAGAGCTGGGAGGTCTCGAGTGGCTGGAGTCACACACACCCTGTGTTCCCTGTGCCTGCTCCCCTTTGGCAGTGCCAGGCAACCTTGGTGGTGGCCCCAACCCGGAGGTGAAGGGCAGGTTGGGGCAGTGCTGCCCTGTGCTCCGTTGTCCCAGGGAGTGTGTATGTGTGGGGGTGGGCTCCTTGGGATCTCTGTGGAGCTGGATAAGGGGCAGCAGGTGCCTGTAACACTGACGTGGGGCCAGGCAGCCGCAAGCTGTCCCTGCAGTGGAACCCACTGTCCTGGCACTGCAGCACTGACCGGAGCAGCTCCATCGGGAGCATGGAGAGCCTGGACCATCCCAGCCAGGCCTACTATGAAGGAGAACCCTCACCCGTTGACCAGGGCATGTACCACAGCAAGCGGGACTCAGCCTACAGCTCCTTCTCTGCCAGCTCCATTGCCTCCGACTGCGCCCTCTCTCTCCGTCCTGAAGAGGCTGTGTCCATTGACTCCAACCTCCAAGGCCCCTGCAAAGCTCCTGATAGGCGCTACCTGACCACAGGGGCTGAGCCATCTGCCAGCCGACACCCTGAAGCCTGGCGGGCACCTGTACCCCCCCAGCCCCCTGTCAGGAGGGACAGCCTGCGGGCAGCCCCTGCTGGCAGAGGGAACAGGCGCCAGGCGTCAGTGTCAGTGGACATGCTGCATGCCAAGGGCCGGTGGATCTCTGATACCTTCCTCTGCCAGCGGGACGGAGAGGCGGAAGTAGTGGGCAGGAAGATACTGATGCCATACCCCACGAAGGACTGTCTCTCTGCTGACCAGTATTACATGCTGAGCTCCCACCCGGACCAATGCCTGCCTGAGCCACTCCTGGGGGAGAACATGGAATCTGACAACCAGCCATACCTGGATGACAGCATGCACCGAGTACCTGATGCCATGACTGCAGGTGACAACCCATTGCTGTCCCCTCTCAAGGGCCACGCATTGCACCGTCACAGTGCTCCCGAACAACTGCTGGCCTCCCAGCTCTGCTCCCTCCAGCTGGGCACCAATAGTGGGCAAGCCTCGCCAGCCCCCAGTGGGCAACACTGGACCTTGTCCCCGCTGCATCCTGAGGGCAGCCAGGGGGGAACCACAGGGGCTGCCCAGGACCCCCCGCACAGCCCAGAGCCTCGCTGCTGCCCACCGCCCTGCCCCTGCTACCCTGAGCTGCAGCAAGCCTGTGAGCAGGATGGCCAAGGGGCCAGCCCAGCACTCAGCACTGAGAGGCCAGTGGAGGAAGAAAGCCAGGGAGGGGCCCGGCAGGCTGGGGGTCCTCTTCACCGCTCTGCTCAGATGCGCCGCCGCAGCGACCGCTTTGCCACCAGCCTGCGCAATGAGATCC
Organism: Chaetops frenatus; assembly: GCA_013400775.1. Lineage (NCBI taxonomy): Eukaryota > Metazoa > Chordata > Aves > Passeriformes > Picathartidae > Chaetops > Chaetops frenatus. Next base: position 6,139 of record VZTR01010541.1, on the reverse strand, counting down.
AGCGGCGCAAGGCCCAGCTGCAGAAGAGCCGGGGTCCTGGTGCAGCTGCACGTGGTGAGGAGCCAGTGGAGGAGACAGGGGAGCCCCCCGAGGGCAGTATCCTGGCAGAGCGACCCCCTGCCCTGCCTGGGTGTCTCAGCCCTGCACCGAGTGAGGACAGCAGGAATGCTGGCCGCTCTGCAGACCGGAGTATCCCCACCCCTGACCCAGTGCCAGCCCCCAAAGGGCCCCCATCCCCTGAGCGGGTGGTGCCAACAGCCAGGGACCGCTGGTGCTGGTCCCTGGAAAACAAGCTGCAGCCACAACACTCATCCAGCCCCAGTGAACTGGAGGGCTACAGCCAGGGCCCGGTGGCCTGCAGCTCCCCGCCACGAGGCAGCGACGAAGCGGTACTGCTGCCCTTTGCTGACCGCCGCCGGTTCTTTGAGGAGAGCAGCCGACTGGCACCACCCCAGCACAGCAAGCCACCAGCAGGTGATGCTGGTGCCTTCCAGCCCCCTGGCCCTGAGCACCAGGATGTCCGCCGCCTCTCTGTGGACCAGCCCTACAGCCCCCCCTCACCCAGCCGCCCTGGCTCTGCTGGCCCCTATGCTGAGTGCTGCCGGGAGCAGCCCCACTGTTACAAGCCACTGGGGAGGCCGGGGGAGCTGGATTACCTACGGGGCTTCTCCTACCCCTATGGGGTTCCCCTGCACCCTGAGCCCTGCCGCTACTGTGGAGGGGACCTGTGCCCACCTCCACTGCCCCGTGGCCACACCTGCCGCTGTCACCCCATGCCCTGGGTGCGCTACCCTGACTGCTGCTGCCCAGCCCCGCATCCTGGGCGAGAGGAGAGTGATGCGTGGCTCCCCCGGAGAGCTTTTCGCCCGGTGAGTAATGCCCTATGGAACTGTGCTGAGGACCAGCACTGACACTCCCTTGCACCCCTGGAACATGTTTGGGGTGTGGGGTACTGTGCCCCTGTTGGCCCTGCAGATCTCCTGCATGCCTTCTGCGCCTGAATGGGGATGGGACAGAGGTGCTGGGGGGGATTTCACACTGCCTTCCCCTCCACACAGGAGTTTCCTCAGGATGAGTGGGAACCACCTGCAATAACCAGGAAAGTCAGCCAGTCCATCAGGTGAGCCCATGCCAGCTGCCACAGTGCTGGGATGTGTGTGCCACTCAGTGGGGATCTCCGCCAGGGGGATGTGGGGACTGCCATGATTTTGACTGGGGATGTACAAAGTGCCTCCTGTACTGCCTTGGCCACCCTTGGTGTGGTGCCCTTTGAGGTGGGAGGGGGCATGCAGGGGCAAGGGGGTGTGAGGAGGTGTCCACAGCAAAGGTGGTCCCTCCTTACCCTTCCCCAGAAGTCTGGGGCCATCACCAGAGGGCTGTGCCCAGCAGATGAGCCTGGGCTTTTCCCACCAGTGCGACTGGATGACTAGCTGAGGTAAATGAGGCAGGGCATGAAATGGGCCTGAACTGCCAGATGGGTGACTATGCGGGCGGATGGGTGCCTCTTTCTCTTCCTAGTGAGCTCTCCAGCTACCCACTGGGTTTCCCAAGGCTTGGCCCATTCCACACCTGCCTTGAGAGCACTGAGCCAGAGTGGCCACCCTGCTACCGGGCCACATCCACGCATGACCTCTTGTGGGATAGTGACCGCCTGGCCCACACCCCCGAGAGCCCCCCAGATCTGCTGCACCGCCCACTACGGGGCAGAGCCTTCTCTGAGAGCCACCTCAACCTGGAACCTGCCAGCCCCTGGGGCCGTGACCAGGAGAACCTTTTCCGTGCCAAGCTGGACCCTCCCAGCACCACCAAAAAGAAGGGCCCCCCACCTCCCCGCCCACCTCCGCCCAACTGGGAGAAGTACAGGCAGCGCCGGGCATCCCAGCACCCACCAGCTGGTGTTGGGCATGGTTCTGCCTTCTCTGCTGCCCCAATGCCAATCCACAGCATTGCTGAGGCAGTGAGGGAGCGGTCCCAGAGCCTCACCGGGGAGCAGAAGGGCCAGTCCTGGGGGCACACTGCTCGCCCACCTGCTCCACCGGGTGCCTGGCCCCGACCTGAGCCGCCCAGGTCACTCCGCAGGACTCCTGGGCCCGATGCTGCCAACGCTGAGATTTGCAGGCAAGTGGTGCCATGGCATGGGGGTGGGAGTGAGAATACAGGCACAGCCGGGACACATGAGGGGGCTTTTGTGGGCCCTTGTACCCTGTGTCAGAGCATCCTAATCCACCCGTTGGAGCACCCTGTGGGATTTTTTTGCATTGTGGGATGTCCCTGACCTCTTTCCCTGGGATGGCCATAGCCCTGAGTGTCCCTGCCCCCATGGGTGGGCAGGGGAACTGACATGCCCTGGGTGGGTGTTGGCAGGATGTCAGGAGCTGCGGAGAAGCGGACAAAGATGAAGCAGTCCTGGGAGATGGAGGAGCAGCCCCAAAGGCTCATCCAGAACCAGAAGTGCTATGCCAGTCCCCGTGGGGTGGGTGAGTGCTCCCTGTCCCTGCACTGTGGCTCTGGCCCTGCCCTGCCAGAGGCACTCAAGCCCAGTTCTGGGGCAGTGGAGGGGGTGAGCTGCCAGGGCAGCTGGCCCCAGCCCCGCTGCATGGACTCCGGGGAACGGCTGTGGGATGTGGCTGTCAGGGACCATTCCCTGGCCAGTGTCCTGGCCCCCTTGGCTCCCCCTGGCACCGCCACTGAGGTGATGGGTGAGCTGCTGGTGGCAGGGGAGCGACAGGCCTGGCAGAAGTGTCTCCAGCAGGACTGGCACCTGGACGCCGTGGCACAGGACAGGTAGGGCTGGCACAGCACTGGGCCCCCATGCCAAGGGCAGGCTGACACCCCCTGTGCTTATCGCTGTATCTCTGTCTCCCCAGGCAAGGTTTTGAGCCCATCTCGCCAGCTCCCAGGGCTGCTGCCAGCTCCAGTTCCTTCCCAGTGCACTGTGGTGTTGCAGTGGGCAAAGCTGAGCCACTCAACAAGGTAAAGGTGCTGCCGGAGGTAGTGGAGGGGAGCTCGGAGGATGAGGAGGAGGAGGAGGTGGACCATGAGCTGGTGGAAAAGAAGGTACAGATACTGCTGGGGACAATTCCCTCGTGGTTCCCCACTTCCCTGGCCAGGTGCTTATGGAGACTGGGGGCATTTCTGGATGCTCACAGGGACTGAGGCATCATTGGTTGCTCCTGGGATCTGGGGACAGCACCAGGCACTCATGGGCATGGGGGTCATTGCTGGATGCCTGCAGGAACCAGGAATATTGCTATATACTTACATAGAGCTGGGACATTGCCAGATGTCTGCAAGGACCAGGGGCATTGTCAGGTGCTTGCGGGACCTGGGAGTCTCACCAGGTGCTCGTGGGGACCAGTGGCATCTCCAGATGCTTGATGCTTGCAGGGACTGGGATGTTCCCAGGTGCCCACAGGGACTGGGGGCATCCATTAGGTGCACATGGAGTCTGAGACATTGACAGATTCTTGTGGAGACTGGGAATTGCCAGTAGCTCATGGGGACCAGGGGTACTGCAAGGTTCTTGTGTACTGTGGGCCTCAGCACAGCATCCCTAGACCTCTGTGCCAGTCCCCTGATCCCATGGGGAGTGGCCCCAGTTACCCCTGACCCGTTTGCTCTGGCAGCTGCAGCTGATTGAGAGCCTGAGCCGTAAGCTGGTGGTGCTGCAGGAGGCACAACGGGGGCTGCAGGAGGACATTAGCGCCAATGGGGCACTGGGTGAGGATGTGGCTGCCCGCCTGCAAGCTCTCTGCACCCCAGGGGAGTTCGACAAGTACCGCCTCTTCGTGGGCGACCTGGACAAGGTGGTCAACCTCCTGCTCTCCCTCTCTGGGCGCCTGGCCCGGGTGGAAACTGCCCTGGGCAGCCTGGGGCCGCATGCCCCTGCTGAGGACAAGGTGGGCATGGGGGAGGGGCCCCCTCACCCATGAGGTTTTGGGCTGTGGGATTCCCTGCCAACGCCAGCTGTCTTGCCCGCAGCTGGCCCTGCGGGAGAAGCAGCGGCTGCTGGTGGCACAGCTGGAGGACGCCAAAGAGCTGAAGGAGCACGTGGGGCGGCGGGAGGAGGCAGTGGGTGCTATGGTGGCGCGGTACCTGCCTGCCGAGCACCTCCAGGACTACCAGCACTTCGTCAAGATGAAGTCGGCCCTCATTGCCGAGCAGCGGGAGCTGGAAGAGAAGATCAAGCTGGGCCAGGAGCAGCTCAGGTGCCTGCGTGAGAGCCTTGGCCAGGCCTCCAAGGGCTGCTAGCCCCCTACCCAGCCTCCATCTGGGATCCTGGCTGTGATCCCAGCTTGCTGCCAAAGCGGATCCAGCTCCTTGTGGGCTCTCCCTGTGTCCGTCCATCTGTCCAGCCCCTGCCTCTTATTTATTTTTCTGATTTAACAAGCAGAGGGGTTGCCAGCCCAGGTGCTGACAGGGGCTGTTGTGCCACAGAGCTGTCACGGGCTCTGGCCACTCAGCAGCCTGTGGCCCAGCAAAACCAGATGGATGGATGCTACCACCACTCTTATGGGTCTTTCTGTGCCCACAGAGCCCCTCCAGTTTCTCCTAGACACCAGTGCCTGTCTTGTACCTGGTGCTGCACCACATGCCTTAAACACACCCCAGCTACCCTGGGGCATATTCATGTAGCTCCTGAAAGGGTTAAATCATGCTCGTCCTCTGTCATGTCTGTTTGTCCAGCTCTTTCCATCTGTCCAGTGGGAGCTGAAGGAATTTCAGCCCCAGCATCCTCTTCCTCCCCATTGTGTCAGAAACAATGGCCCCGGCTGTCGGGTTCTTAACCCACTCCCTGCTGGCTGAGGGACCACAGGGGGCCAAGGTGAGTACCAGTAGGTGCTGTATATCCATGTCTTGGAATGGTACCCTGCGTGGGCATGGGATTCTGGGACCAGTTCAATGAGGCCTGCAGCTACTCTCTGTCACCAATTCTGTGGGCATGGAGACAACTGGGCCTCATCCACCTGTAGCTTCTAGCTCAACACCAGGAGCGATTAATAGAGGAAAAACCACATTAAACACAAAATGGGGTACCTGTCCCCTCTGTGCTGCAACAGTCACAAATAGCACTTAGATGTCACCCTGCCACTGTCCACCTGTCTCCATGGCATGAGCAGGTGGCTTGATACTGATTTTGTGCAGGGGTTTGATGCAACCAGCAGGAGCTTGGGGCACGGGGGGTGTAAACATTTTGGGGAGGGTGGGCTGCAGCACTTTGGGGTGGCCCCATAACTGGACAACCCAGCCCCAGGGTTCAGGCAGCATCCATGCTTGCCTGTGTGCCCCAGCAGCAGCCTCACCATGTTGCTACCCCTGCTCTGGGCTACCCTTAGCCTGTTAAACCCTACACCCCACACCTGCCTGGCTATACTGTGGGATGGTGCCTGGCAGGAGTGGGGTCCTCAACAGTCCTTCCATCTCAACCACCCCCAGGATCATTGCTAGGACCAAAGACTGCAACCCCTGGGGGCCATGCTGTTCTCATGGTGGGGTTCAGCAGCCCTGCACAGGGCCCTGTGCTGGAGAAGCTGCCAGCACCTGCATGTTGCTTTATGCCATTGTATCTCTAATAGTAAAGCAGCAGCAGGAGCTGCACATCTGTCCCAGCTGTATCTTGCATGGTTTGTCCCTGTGCCCCAACACGGTGGCACCAGATCAGGGAAAGGGGTAATTGCTCCAGCTGGCATGAACCGAGCCTTGGCAAGTTCTTGGGCTCTGAATGCCCCCATGGCACAGGGGGCACCTGAAGTGAAGCTGTGGGCAGGCTGTCTTCTACACCCAGTGGGCTGAGTTGGGGCACAGGTCAGTGCCTGAACCCTTCCCCCGGGATGTGTCACAGCACTTGGGTAGTGGATACAGCGTTTTCCTTGGCAATCTGCCAGGGCATAGCTGCCAGAGCTTTTGGGGCAGCCCCGGGGAGGGGGTAGTCGTACCCGGGGGGATGTCGCCGTGCTGCTGCTGCTGAGCGTGTCCCGGGGTGCACCGATTCACCGCGGTACGGCAGGGTGGTGCCCAGTGCCTTTCCTGGGGACTCTGCTCGCCGGTCGTAGGGAGCGCCGGGCACCGCGCGCTCGCGCCCCCGCTGCCCGGGACAGCGCAGGGGCGACGGCGGCCACTGGGCGGCGCCAGCCCTCGG
>VZTR01010531.1:2671-21587 GCA_013400775.1 Chaetops frenatus | reverse complement strand
CCTCCCAGCCCATGGAGTCCCAGCTGTTCCCAATCCCCACCTTGTCCCCAGCCCAGAGCACTGAGTGCCACCTCCAGCCCTTCCTTGGACACCTGCAGGGATGGGCACTGCAAAGCTCCCTGGGCAGCCCCTGCCAAGGCCTGAGCCCCCTTTCCATGGGGAAATTCCTGCTGCTGTCCAAGCTGAGCCTCCCCTGGCCCAGCCTGAGGCCCTTCCCTCTCCTCCTGTCCCTGTTCCCTGGCAGCAGAGCCTGACCCCCATCTGGCTGCCCCCTCCTGTGTCAAGGGGTACAGAAGGATTTTTCCTTCCTTAGACCCTCTCCTCCTCCTCCTCTTCTCTGCTTTCTAAAACCAAGTAAGAATCACTGAAGGATGACAAACCCGACACGAGTGTTTGGCACTGGATGTTCACCCATTTCTTCTGTCTACAGCAACAACCCAGTGTCTCCCTCCTCCTTGTCAATATCCCACAGCAGAGAGTCCCTAGGCCAGCGTTCCTCTCTGTGGGAGCAGCAGGAGGGAAGTTTGAGGACTTGTACAGTACTGAGAGAGGGGAAGGCAGGAATTTTCCTTTCTTTCTTTCTTTCCCACACCAAAGGAATGGGAAAGGAGTTGTTCTTGCTGGAGCTGCCCTGCAGAGCTCCAGTGCAGAGGAGAGGCTTGGGGGACATCAGGTCTGGTCCCACCTTCAGGTTGGGCTCTTCCCTGGGTCAATCAGGGCTGCTGGGTCAGGGCAGCAAAGAGGAAGCAAAGAGGAACCATCCAAGGTGAAGTTTGGCAACGATTGTGGAACATAGACCAGAGGCAGCACTAACAACAGGTTCAAGGTGTTCAAACAGGGCAATTTCTTCTCAAAATGCAGTGTTTTGTCTGTGCTATTGCTGTGTGTGACCTACACTGCTTCCCTAAATCCTACAAATGTTTAGTATTGATGGATGCCTCTTCCTTGGAATGGACACCCAACATTCCAGCATGCAAGACACACAAACACACACACACATAATTTAAGAATGAGTAAATAATGCAATACAATCATTATAAAAGGATTGGCCAGTAGCAGAACTTAAAATCACACCACAGAATCTCTGCTGGTTTTTGCTTTCTGAGCTTGGCTGTTGCCCATCACAGAAGCAATAAACAGAGGCATCTTCTGGTTACTTCATTCTCTTTGCCACATCCAAATATGCATATTCAATCTCCTGGTCAGCAGGGCACGTGTTTGTAAATTCATCTCTTGCATATGCATTTTTCAAGTATCTCGAAATCCCTGTCATTTCAGGTGGGAAATGAAAATTTCGATATTTTTTTGCAACAACCTTTCATTAAAAGAAAGAAAGAAAAAGAGGAAAAATATAATTACACATATAATCTGCAAAAACCCCAACCATCCCAAGCGTACTCTTTATGCCCAGTTTTCATTTCCAGTGTGCGAGTCTGGTGTTATTGGCGACAAAGGGGAATCAAGAGGGAGAACCATAAAAAGAAGACATAGAATGAAGAAAGCTCCTGAACCCACTGTAAAGGATTTGTCTGGTGTCTATATCTATATCTAATCTGTATCTTGCTAAAGATATACAAAGCCATATGGACCAGCAGAACACATTGGAAGAGATACAGGTTAACCCAGCAAACTTAAGCCAGAATTAACAGAATAATCCTACAGGAATAAATTGTCCTACACTTGGAAACTTTCACTAAAACAGGAAAAATTTGAATTAAAACCCTTAATTTCAAATGATCAGGGAGAACAACTCTTGGCTGAGCCCTGATCCCTGCCTGCAGGCAGCAAGGGTGATGTGGCAATGTGACATTGTGACAGTCCTCCTCTGTCCTCGTCCAGATGTTCACCTGACCCGAGGGGATTCTCCCCGTGCCTGCCAAGGTTTGCTTTGCCTGAGTGTGGGAAAGGGCTCGGCCCTGGCTGCTCTCTGCAATAGGATCTGCCAGGAGATGTCTGGAAAAAGTTTTCACTCGTGGAGGTGTTGCAAAGTGATTGGATCCCCTCTCCCTCTGACAGAGGGGGAGTCTAAAAGGAAACTTCCTGAAGTGACCTTGTTTGTTTGAAAACCAATGAAATCCCAGTGTGGTCATTGCTCTTTCAGAGCCTTGCAGAGTGATCATAAAATCACAGAATGGTTTGGGTTGGAGGGACCTTAAATCCCATCCAGTGCCACTCCTACCGTGGGCAGGGACACCTCCCACTGTCCCAGGCTCCCCCAAGCTGGCCTTGGGCACTGCCAGGAATCCAGGGGCAGCCACAGCAAATCTGGGCACCCTGTGCTAGGGCCTGCCCACCCTCCCAGGGAGCAATTCCTTCCCAATATCCTATTTAACCCTTCTCTTTCTCAGGTCAAGGCCATTCCCCCTTGTCCTGTCACCTCTGTGACTTTGTGCAGAATCCCTCTCCAGCCTCCTGGGCTGTGACAACACCAGTCCCAGCTCACTGGAGCTCTTCAGGTGGGTGTGGATGCTGCACAGCCCTTCAAGAGGAGGCTTGAAGCTTTGCCTGGGAGGCAGTGGGTTGAGGCCACCCTGTCAGCCTGACTGATACCAGTGGGGATGCTCAGCAAAGCCAGAATTGGAGATTAAACATGGTAGAGACAGAAATTGGGATGGACAACACAACATAACCTTCCTTGGCTGTGGTCATGGGCACTTTGCATGTGAAATGCAGATGAGAACACTTCTCTTGCAGCCCTGAATCCAGCATTCATTTCATCCCTGTGGCTGTGAGAAGCTCAGCCCCTGCAGCCACAGCACAGATATGAAACAGCTCTTCCAGACCTGCAACCACCAAAGTGAGCATCTCCCTGACTGTTCTGTAAGGAAATGGCCTCAGTGTCCCTCAGAATAGAGAAAGGATCTGCCATCTAGAAAAGCATTTCAGCTGCTGTGCTCCCCTCCTCTCCAGGAGGCCAAAAAAGACAAGGCAAACCTTGATTATGTGGAGCTTTGGTAGGAGGTTGCAATCTGCTAAAGTGAGCTCATCTCCATCCAGGAATTTCCGGCTGGAAACAGTGATCTCCTCCGTGCTGTAAGCATCGATTTCATCGGGCAAGGGGCTATTTAAATAGTTGTCCAGCTTCTTCAGGGCTTTAAGCAACGATTTTTCCAAATCTGGGTTAAGACAATAAAAAGATCATTCCAGCCTGTACCAAGGTCCCTGTGACACCAAGCGACTCCTGCATCCTGTCTCCTGGCACCAGCCCAGACCACTCCTGCAATTCCTTGATCCTAGGCTTAAACCCTAATGCTGGGATAAGGCCTCTAAGGAGCTAAAGGGAGTTCTGGGAAAAACCATCCTGGGGCTGCATTACCAGGAATGGCTCCTCAAAGCCTTCTGTGGGGTGGGGTTTGGCACCCTGGCCTGGCCCTGCCTTCACACTGAGTCCTGCCTGGGGAGCCACAGGGCAGTGCTTGCCCACAGGCAGGGCAGCACAGCTGCAGTGACAACAGCAAGTCCCTGGGATGCCACTTCGGGGTGTTCAAAGCCAGCCCAGGGAACAGAGCTGAAGGACAGAGACAGAATTCTGGGATGGGTTATGTTGGAAGGGACCTCTAAGTTCATCCAGTGCCACCTCTGCTGTGGGCAGGGACACCTTCCACTATCCCAGGGTGCTCCAAGCCCTGCCCAAGCTGGCCTTGGACACTTCTAGGGGTGGGGAGACCACAACCAACCTGTGCCAGGGCCTCCCCACCCTCACAGGAAAATATCTCTCCCTAATATTTAATCTAACCCTGCCCTCCTCCAGCCTAGGACCATGCGTGGTGCTCATGAGGTCCTGATTTAGGGATGTGCCAAGGGGCTGGAGTTCTCATTATTCATGGAAATAGGGAATCTCTCACTTCCAGAGGGCTGTGCTTTTGGCAAAGCTGTGGGGAAGGTGCAGCCTCACAGACCCCAGAGCTGAAGGAATGAGGAGAGGCTGGAATTGGTGCTCCCATGGTGACACCAGTATCTGCTTTCACCAACTCTGGGAATCCTCCATTGAGGGAGGGAACAGGCACAGATTTCCAAAGCCCCCCTGCTCTGGAAAATCCCTGTTTGACCTGAGCTGGAAATGGGACATCTCCAGCAGTGTCCTACAACGGCACAGGTCTGGTTTCTCCCTCCCAGGGCTGATGACAGGAGTGCAGCACTTACTTTCATTTGCATCTTTTCTCGGGTTCTTTATAAAGGCAGAGAATTTTGCAAAGACGTCATTTCCTGCAGAGTTCGACTCGGGGTGCTTCGGTGCAAGTTTGGGGTACCTGAAAAGTTCAAAGAAACAAAAAGAAGTGACCCAATTAGCCTTTATTTTTGTCTCTACTAATTAATACAGATTTATTTGTAGGGCGACCACATACAGGACTCAAAGGGACCCATCCTAAACTAAAAATCACTTATTTGAAACCCTACCTAAATCATCTTTTGCTGAGGGCAATGGAAAATGACTGCTATTGCTGAAAGCACTGCCCAGACATTCCAGGGTCTCTTCCAAGCTTTCTCCTCCAGAGGTGAGGCTGCCTGGAATGTGACACCTGCCATGGGGAGGAGTGGAGGGAAAATCTCTTCACTTGCAGGAGCTGCTGCTCCTCTCCTGCTCCTGGCCCAGCCCACTTGGGGCATCAGCAGCCATTCCAGGAGCCGTAGCTGCCAGGGGTGGATAAGAGTGGAAAAAAATGGAGGGAAGCAGCTGCTTCCCTGGTTTAAATCAGGTTTGGCTGCTTGAGAAGGGAGGGTAGGGAGGGGACTGATATCCCACAGGAGAAAAGGTCTGTGGGGTAGGGGACACAACACTGGGACAATGGAGGGACAGAAGGGTTTTGGGTGAGGTGGGAAGAGCTGCTGGGGTGGGGAAGGACAAATCCAGAACCCAGACCCTCAGGTGGACCCAGCTGGACACTCTGAAGAGCCCCAGCACATCAATTGCGCACAAGGCATTCACTGCTCTCGGCTCCACAGAATCCCAGCTTGGAAAACCCCTTCGGCATCATCCAGTCCCATCATCCCCACCCCAAACCATGTCCCCAAGGGCCACATCCAGATGACTGGGACACATCCAGAGATGCTGATCCACCCTGGGCAACTCATTCCAATGCCTGGCCACTCTTGAAGGGAAAACATTTTTCCACTCTCCAGTCTGAACCGCCCTTGGCACAACCTGAGGCCATTTCCTCTCATCCCTTCATTTGGGACATGGCAGAAGAGCCTGACCCCACCTCACTGCAACATCCTTCAGGAGGTTTTAGAGAGTAGCGAGGTCCCCCTGAGCTTCCACCTCCCTGCACCCAGGAAGAAATTGTTCGGATGATTTGAAGAGGGAAAACTCAAACAATCCCAAGTCAGACCAGGGAAAAGGTCAGGTTCCCATGTGATGGATTCCACACCCTGGGAATGACTCGGAGCGAGCTTGGGATGAAGGAGAGCAGTGGCAGCAGCACAGCTGTGACTTGGGAACACCCCAGTGACACCCCTGGCTCCAGCTGTGTTCCAAAGTCCCCTCTGAGCTGGACCAGCCCCCTGGGGACCCCCAACACGTGCAGCCCCCTGAGGGGCCCGGGAATGCGGTACCGGGGCGGCGCCAGCTTCTCCTCCAAGAATTCCTCGATCTTGTTGACATCAGTTTTCACTTCCCCGTCAAAGGTCATGAACGGGGGGTTGGTGCCTGGGGCCAGGTTCTGCAGGTCCGCAGGTTTTCTGGGAAAGAAAAGTCATTAAAAGTCCCTCTCCCTCCTTTTTATGAGCCCCTTTAGGCACTGGAAGGGGATCTAAGTTCTCCTCAGAACCTTCTTCTCCAGGCTGGACACACCCAGCTCTCCCAGCCTGGCAGAAAAGAGTGACCCTTTAAAATCCCCGTTTTGGAAAAGTTGTGCTACAAAGTTAAGACCTGAGAATTAAAAGTCACAATCTCACCTTTTCAAATCCACGGTTGTGACATTAAATATGACACCTTTGAGCCACAGGATCATAAAGAGGCGCTGAGAGAACGGGCAGTTCCCAATACTTTCCCCATCACTGCCAGCCTGCAATTGGAAAAATTACAATTAATACATCTGTGTATTAATCATAGCAGTCCCTCCAAAGGAAGCAGCTTCCACCTCATTTGTCTACATGGACATAAATCTGCACAAGTCACTACAAAATTAAAATGAGTTAAATCAGTTTATGACCGTAGGAAAGGAACTGAGAAATATTTACCAGCCTAAACAGAGAAGTGATGTCTAAAGCACTGAAGGGAACAAGCAGAACAAATAATTTAATTAAGAATTTCAACCTAAAGGGCTGTGGGAGCTCTGGAAAAGGTGGCCATAGAAGTGTTGCTCTCATGTAATTTATATTTATAATTTGTTAAGAGGCTTTGTTACAATGAGGCAAAGTCTTGCAGAGGTGCTACTGAATGAGACATCAAGAGATCAGGGGTCTCATTTTTAAACCCTTCACATGATTCTCCTAAAGCACAGCTTTAAAATTCAGATTAAATCAGGGGCAGAAGTATAAAACCCCAAGTATCTCATTTAGTCAGTTAATAGGTTAATTCACTAAAGTTTGCAGCCCTTATCACCCCACGAGACACACAAATTGAACCAGTCCTGTTTGTCCTTTTTCCCTCGCTCAGTGCTATCAAACAAATCTCAAATGCAGCAAAAACTCCTCCATAGAGAAACACTGCTCAGTGCTCACCTTCACAAAGATCTCGATGGCTGGAAATAATGACCTGGCCTGGAGCAGGCAGGAGCTCGAGGGATGCATGGCAAGGACTGGATAAATGGTCTGGTTCTCCCTATGAACCCGAGGAATCTCCCTGCCCCACAACCACTGGGATACCAGGAGTGCCTCCAGCACTGCAGGGGGATGAGAACTCTCAGAAATGCTGGAACAGCTGGACTGATGGGCTAGGAAAGCCTTGTTTCTGTCAGGAAAGCCTTCTTTCGTAGGTGGCAAAGCTGAGAGCTGCTCAAAAGCTGCCATTGTGGTTTTTCCTCCTACTCAGAGCAGCTGCCAGCAGCAGCCAAGGAGACACAAAACTGCTGTGGATCTTGCAAACAATGACCTTGCCACATCCAGACTCCTCCTGAGCACTCCCACAGTGACCCCAAACCTCCCTGGGCCTGGCCACTCTGCCAGGGAAATTTCCTTTCCCAGTCTCCAACCTGAGCCTCCCCTGGTGCAATTTGAGGCCATTTCCTCTCCTCCTTTCCCTGCCCCTCCTGGCAGGGAGTTGTGGGGAGCAATGAGGTCCCCCCTGAGCCTCCTTTTCTCCAGGCTGAGCCCCTTCCCCAGCCCCCTCAGCCCCTCCTGGTGTTTTCCAGACCCTAAACATCTATTTTCTAGACATAACCATGTTCTCACAGTGTGCTGTGACAGATATCCTCTTTTAAGTAAACAAAATGATTATATTTAATGTTTAATTTTAATTTTTCTCTAATTTTCAAGGTTGCTCAATGCCCCCCTCCGTCCCTGGAAGTGTCCAAGGCCAGGTTGGAGCAGCCTGGGACAGTGGGAGCTGTCCCTGCCAGGGGCAGGGGGTGGCACTGGGTGATCCTTAAGGTCCCTCCCAACCCAAACCACTCTGTGATTCCATGAACAAAAATATCCCATCTACTCCTGGAGGACACAAAGTGTTTTTTACACCCTTGATGACTGCACAGTGTTTCTGAAGATTTCTACACCATTAAAAAACTGAAAATCCCACCAGATTTACTTCTGTTTCAGCGATATTAAAAATTTATACATTAAATATATTCAAATTATATAGTGGCTGTATAAAACCTTCCAAAAATCCAAAATTACTCCTGTCTGGCAATACTACTGCTGTTGAAAAACGCCATAAAAATTAAAATTACAATTAATTTTTGTTCACTTGATGCAACTCTAATGCACTTATTGACATTTTATGTTATGTTTGGGTCAGATCACATCCAATCCAAAGCTTTTTGTCAGGAAGGGATCACCAGGAATTTTCTCTCTGTTTCCATTCTGTGGCCTTGGGCTGGAGCACGAACACCCAAACACTGAATTTTACAGAATCCTTTTGATGCCACCTACTGGGCTTGAAATGTTGCTCTTGAGAAATTCTGAAATTGTAATTCCAGGCTGAGTTTTAAGATACAGCAGCTAGAACTAAACATACATTTTCAAGGAGAAAGTACCAATTTTGCCACTTATTATTCCAATGCTTTCCAACAGCCCCAGAGCTCTGCCTACTCCCAATACCCAGCACTAAAAGCAGATGTTTCCAGCTGCTGTTTATTTTCTCAGCCAAACAGCAGAAAAAACCCCCCCATTTTAAAAATGTGGCTGGTGATTTCTGCAGATAAATTGTATTTTTGGTACTTCCAGGGTTGAGTCTTGCTCTGTGTGACATCCATAAAGTGAAGTTCAACAAGAGAAGTGTGACAACAGCAGCTGGACACTCCTTCAGGTAAAAAAAAATTGATTTTCCCTTCATTATTTTTTCTCTTAAGAGCAAAATAAGCACCTTCCACTGTCCCAGGTTGCTCCAAGTTTTATATAAGTTGGCCTTGGGCACTTCCAGGGATGGGGCAGACAAAGCTTCTCTGGGAATTTCATTCCAGGGCCTCACCACCCTCCCAGGGAAGAGGGAAAACCAAATTTTCCTTTCTCCTCATGGACACAGGGAAACAAACCTTTGGAGCAGCATCCGGGCACTGTGAGTTCAGTAGTGAACAAATGTGGAATGAAAAGTCTGCTCCCCACTTAAAGAAAAAAAAACAAACCCAGAAAATATTTATACAAACCATTAGCAGGGGTGTGGGAAGGCCAGAGGATTTTTTGGAAGGCTTTTTATTAAACCCTGTGCAGATTTAAGGCTTTTGGCCAAAATTGGGCCTAAAAGAGATGCCAAGGGGAAGGGAATGAAAGGAAATGAGAGCAGGTGAAGGTGATAAAAGGAATTAACTTTAAATGAAGGTGATAGAAGGAATTAACTTTACACTGGAGGTGATAGAAGGAATTAACTTTACACCTGCACAGCTTTAGTGAGCACAGGACTGCTGTGAGCTGGGTGTTGGTGATCAGGGATCAGCAGTCTTGGCTCAAGGCTGAGTTTATCTCAAGCAGGGCATCAGCTGAGCCAGGGCAGGGCTGCTCTGAGCCTGAACCAGGGTTTGGGCTGAGCTCCCACCTGCAGAAATAAGGGAATTCTTGCTCCATCACATTTTTAATTTAGGGCAGGTTTATCCTAGCCATTGATTATCTCCTAACAATTACACCCAACAATTCCATTATTAAGGCTTTTCCCATCCTGTTTGTTTTCTGGAATTGAGTAATCTTGCTTTCATGCAGTGTTGGAATCAATTCACTGCCATTATTTTATTTTAGCTTTCACGACTCGTGTGTTCAATAAAATTCTCAACTAGAAATAGTTCTTTGAATGCTCCTGGTCCTCAGGCCACGTCCAGGATGAAAAATGTGTTGGATATTTATGGGATGTCTCCCTCAATGCTGTTTTTATGGGGCTCATGGGGGTGACTGCTCAAGGGGGTGACATCCATCTGGAAATTCTAATTCTCTACAGAAAACAGAGAGGGAAATGAGGCTGAAGCTGTAATTTCACAGAATTATGGAATCATGGAATGATTTGGGTTGGAAAGGACCTTAAAATTCATCCAGTGCCAGCCCTGC
Organism: Chaetops frenatus; assembly: GCA_013400775.1. NCBI lineage: Eukaryota > Metazoa > Chordata > Aves > Passeriformes > Picathartidae > Chaetops > Chaetops frenatus. Next base: position 11,960 of record VZTR01010531.1, on the reverse strand, counting down.
CATGGGCAGGGACAGCTCCCACTGTCCCAGGCTGCTCCAAGCCCCAATGTCCAACCTGGCCTTGGGCACTGCCAAGGATCCAGGGGCAGCCACAGCTTTTTGGGAATTTCATTCCAGGGCCTGCCCACCCTCCCAGGGAAGGATTTTCCCTCTGGATCCAACTCCCTCTCTATTCCCTGTGTGCCAAGAGCCACCTCAGGGCAGAGAAAGCCTCTTTTCTTCTCTCTCTTTTTACTGCCCATGGGTAAGTAATTATTGCAGAAATTAACTTAATTACTCTGTAAGTCATTAAATGCTTTTGGTGCAGAGGGAGAAATTCTCCTTCATTAAGAAGTAACTTTGAGGCACTCAACTTTTTTACCTTTGTCCAGTTGCTTTATAAATAATGAGAAACAAAAGGCTCAAACTCAGTCCTGCTACTTGGATGAAATACCCATTTAAATCTGATTTTGATATTAAAACCTGCCCAGTGTCTACACCCTTCCAGTTCTGATAAAGGTTATAAATAAATGAACTATTAAATGATAATTCTGTAAACTGAGCAAAAAACCAATAGAATGCAGATGAAAATTAAAATGTGAAATGCCTTGTATTACACTCTTAGAGGCTGTGGTTTACTAATATTCATCTATTTACATTAAAGAGATTAAAGGTTAAATTTATGTGCTAAGGCACTCTTTACAAAAGAGGAAAATAAACAAATTCTGTGATTTTACAACTCTGCTATTGCCTTTGGCCAGGCCTCTCATGGTGCCACAGGAATTTCCAGCCACAGCCATGGCTCTCTACATGGCTTTAAAAAAAAAAAAATCACTAAAATCCAATGAAATGACAAAGGAAAAATGCAAACTGCAGGTTTATTTTCTCAAATATATCTCCCTACACCAGACCTGCATTTAAAGGCCTTGCAGTAGCTACAGGATTTAGCAGAGCATGGGACAGGGCAGGGAAAATTAACAGGCAAAAAATAAACAGGGAAATTAAATTGTGGACTGACAGACCAAAAAACCTGAGCTGCACTCCAGCAGAGTTTAAATGAATCTTGCCCAGTTTAGGAGCATCTTTCTCCCACAGGAGTAATTGCCATTTTGCAGGAGTTCTCCTCGAATCCGCATTGATTGGAGTCACCACCATTTGTTTGCTTTTTCAGCAGGTGAAGATAATTAATTCTTGCCTTCTTTTAGGAGGAAACTCCTCCCTGGGAGTGCCCTGCTCTGATCCTTATCCAGTCTTTCATTTGAATTTTCAAGATGATTTCCAAAGCTTTGGCAGGAGTGGAAGAAAACCCCGAGCCCTTTTCAGCGAACCCAGGTGAATTCGGGGCGGGGGAGGCAGCGCCCAGTTCCAGGTCAGTGCTCTGGGTCTCCCACCGGCCATTCCCAAACTTCCCAGCGCTGGGAATTCCGAGTTTGTGTTGCTGGGATCACTCCCAGGTCACCAGCAGCAGCCCAAATGCTATTAACCATTTATCCTGTTACAGGAATTATGGTTCAATCCCTCCCTGCTATTCCTAATCCCCATTTAATAACGTGGCTGGGTGCCAGCTCAACCTGGGGACAAAAAAACCTCACATCCTTCAGAAATTCTTACAGGGAATTACTTCAACAAAAGGGTTTGCTGTTCCTGGACATGTTATAGGGCTGGGAAAAACGGATTAAATGGTATTTCTGTGATCCAACCTGTTTTACACTGCATTTATACTGACCCTGCAATACAGCTGGGCTGCTCCAATTTAAATACAAAAACTGTGTAAAAAACTAGATAGAGAAACTATATCTGTACTTCTATATAGATAAAAAATATAAATAATAAAATAAATTATGTTTATCAATTAATACAAATAAATGGCATAATGCATATAGACAAAAGAATATGTATAAATTATATGTATAAAATACCTGTGATTTGTGCTGGAAACAAGTGAATAAAAAAGACATATTTATTTATATAAATAAGAAATTTCATATTTATTCAAAATAAATAAGAAATAGCTTTCAGATAAAGAAGGTCTTTTGTGCAGCTCCAGGGAGTAAAGAAAATACTGTGCCAATGAAATTGCCAGTTTAAATCAGGAGGTAAAAGTGGAAGATTAAAAGAGTGGGGGAGTTTTTTCACCTCCAGGAATTTGTGATCTTTTGATCCACATAGAATGAAATAAACCCTGTCAGCTGCAGTGGGAAGGTGCCCTCAAAGAACACTTGAAAATTGAATAAAAGGACCTTCCCTTCCCAGTGTAAATTCCAATTCCAGGCTATTCTCCATCCTGCTCTCCCCAGCACCTCACTTCTTTGGGAAATGAGGAGAAACACAGCTTTGCTAATTAAAACAGGGGGTTTAATTAATGATAAACTGCAGGAATCATTGAGAATCCACGGGATCTAAGGCTGATCTTCCCCAACACCAGAACTGTCCCTGTGATCCCAGATCCTGGAATCCCCTTGGGGCTCCTGGCAGGGGGATCTGATGGTTCTGCTGAGGGCTTGGTGGGGGTTTTGTTTCTACAGGCTCCAAAATTTTGAAGTCTTTAGGGTATATTTGGATCTTGTTTTGAGTTTCATCTGCCCCATTATGAAAAAAAAAAAAATAATTTTTTGTGTTTGCAAAATGCTGCTACTCTCTAAGAGCTTTTAAAAACCATTTCCAAAACAGCCACCAGGGAAACGTCAATGATTCACCAAGACACAAATGGGAATTTTTCTGAAATCTGAGTCGATGTTTAACTTGTTTGTAACTGCCCCATTTGAATAACTCAGGGAAGGCTTCATTTTCACTACTCCAGTTCTGCTGTTTGACATTGGTTTTTAACAACTCCCTTTCTGAATATTTGGAATAATCATGCATGTGCTCAAATTTCAGCATGTGGAGAGAAATGAAACAAAAAGGGCAATTCCACCTTTGTCCTTCTGCCTCCAGCAGCAGTGCCAGGCTGTCCAAGCTGGTTTCTTGGAGAAATTTGGAATTTTTAGAAGGAATTAAAACCTTTCAGTGCTGAGACAGTGCTGTCATTGAGAGCAACTGGAATGGAGTGACTTGAGCTGAGTTTTTATCAGGAAATAATCAGACATTGCAAATGGAAATGCACACAGGGCCTTATCACAGGGGGACATTTTATCACCTCAGCAAGGAGATTTTGGGTCACCTTCCCAGGGCATTCACCTGGGCAGAGTCTGGGGGACAAACAACTAATTTTTAAAGAGTCATGGAATATCCTGAGTGGAAAGGGACCCCCAGGGATCACCCAGTCCCAGCCCTGTCCCTGCCCAGACCCCCCAACAATCCCACCCTGGGCACCCCTGGAGCTCAGTGCCCCAAAACCCTTGGGGGGAAAAAAAAAGGAAGCTGTAGGACCTTTCCAGGGAAAACACAGGGAATGCACTCAGTGATGGCACAGGAGGAAGCCTCCACACTTCACTTCCCCTTCCATAAACTCTAATTTTTCCTTTCACTGCCTGATTTCCCACCTTTTAAGAGGAGGGAGTCTCTCTCTGGTTAAAAACCTTAAAGCTGCAATTCCAAGTGGCTTCACCAGGAATAAGCATCCTGGGAACATTGAGAACTTCCATTACCACTTCTGCTTCACAGAATTTAAACTAACGACTCACAAAGAGTCATAAATATGGATTTGCACAGTCCACACAAGACTGGAAGAAAAGCCTGACCCTGGCAGGTGGTATTTCCATAAAAATAGCACTGATGGAATCAGAGAATGGTTTGGGTTGGAAGAACCTTAAAGATCATCTCATTCCAACCCCTGCCATGGGCAGGGACATCTTCCACTACAAATTTTTAATTAAAGAAAGCCCTTTCCAAATTTTCCTCTAAATTAATGAATAATTCAATTTTAGTATAACTATATTTTCCAACAAATTGGTCAAATCCTTTTCCAGAAAAATCACTTCTCACACTCTAATGTTTTATATTTGTGAATGCCATGAGTTTTCTAGACTGGTTTGTAATTCATCTACAGAAAACATCAATCAAACCTCAAATTCAGCAGGCAGAATGAAAATTCCCTGGCAGAGCTGCAGGACAATCACCTCAACCCAAAACGATCACATTTGGAAGAACCCTTCCAGCTCATCCAGTCCCACCATCACCACCCCTTCAACCACATCCAGAGGAATGAGAAGTTCCTGAGGAAGGCTGAGGCTCTCCTGCAGGAATTTAGGGACTGAAGTTTTGTGTCAGACAAGCAGGGACTGAGGGCAGAGAGCAGCCAAGGAAAACTTCCACCCTTGGCCCTGCTCTGTGCCGATCACAGGTTTTATAAAGATAAAATCCAGGAGCAGAGGGCCCATGGGTGGAATTTGGGCAGCTGGCTGATCTCATCAGGAGACTCTGCTGGTTCCAGCCAGCCCGAAATCCAAGCTGTGCCCTGGGCCTGGATCAGGAAAGGGTTCCCTGTTTAATGAAGGGCTTACACAGCACGTGACTTTAAGCTTGTGCTTAAAGCAAAACACATGGTGTGGGGCTTTACTGCAGCAATCAGCTGGGAGGAAATAAAAATAGGAGAAGGGCCAGGAAGCTTTGAAGACCTTTCTTTCAATTTTTTTTTTGCCTAAAACCAACCTTCAAACCACAGAGATTGGCCCTGGGAATAGAGGCCTGAGGCCTGTACAGCCCTGGGAGCACGTGGAGATTTCAACTTCCAAAACATGGGCAGAAGATGATTCCAGGAAATATTTACCCAATGAGGTCATGGTTCCCTTATCCCTGGAAGTGTCCAGGGCCAGGTTGGACAGGGCTTGGGACAACCTGGGACAGTGGGAGGTGTCCCTGCCCATGGCAGGGGTGGAACGGGATGGGTTTGAGGCCCTTTCCATCCCAAACCAATCGGGGATTCTGACTAAGTCATGCAAAAATAACTTAGATCCAACTTCATATTTCTGATCACTCATTTCTATCCGTTGGTTTGTGTCAATCTGTAAAAGGACTTTGGTCTCTTAGTTGTCTAAATCACAGAATCCCAGAATAATCAGGGTGGGAAGAGCCCTTCAGGATCATCCAGTGCCACCCCAGCAGCAGCAGCATCACCCCAAACCCTGTCCCCAGGGGCCACATCCAGACTCCTCTGGGACACTCCCAGTGATGGTGACTCCGAACCTCCCTGGGCAGCTCATTCCTCCTTCCCCCATTCCAAATCCTGACCACTTTCATAGGGAAAAAATTTGTTCTGATCTCCAATCTGACCCTCCCCTGGTGGAATCTGAGGCCATTTCCTCTCCTCCTTTGCCGTGGGACACGGCAGCAGAGTCAAACCCCCCTCTCTGCCCCTCCTGGCAGGGAGTTGTGCAGGGTCACAAGGTCCCCCCTGAGCCTCCTTTTCTCCAGGCTGAGCCCCTTCCCAGCTCCCTCAGCCATCCTTGGAATCACAGAAAGGTTTGGGTTTGAAGGACTTTGAAGCCCATCTCCTTCCAACCCCCAGAAAACCTGCTCGTGGTGCCCCCAGCACAGCCAACAACCTGGGCAGTTATGAAAGGAATTTATAATGCCAGTTCCTCCTAAGCTGCATTAGGGAACCTGAAACGCTGAAAAACCATTAAAAGGGAGCTGTGAGAGGCCAAATACCCACGGGAAGGGAGCCAGCTTCCTGCTTGGGCTTTGGATAAATGCAGCTTTGGTGCTTTTTGTACAGGTAAGGAACCCAAACCACACAGCACTGGGGCTGTACTGGGGCTGTACTGGTCCTACTGGGCAGCCCCACAGGGCTCAGTGCTGAGCAGCCGTGTCTGGAGCCTGGTGTTGGCACCTCCAGCCTTGGGGCTGTTGCTGTGCTGCTCTAGGGCAGGGGCTTTCTGCGGGATGAAGCTTTCCTTCTTCTGGGATAACTTTCACAGAATCCCAGGATCCCTGAGGCTGGAAAAGCCCTCCCAGCCCATGGAGTCCCAGCTGTGCCCACCTTGTCCCCAGCCCAGAGCTTTTATAACTCCTCAGTTTAAAAAGCAGAAAGGTCTCACTGACAATGCAAATGAAAATATCCGAAAGAATGGTGGAGGGAAGCAACTTACTGAAAAACCTACTGGATTTTAGTGGCACTGAAGTGGCACCTGGGAAAGGTCCTGCAGAAGGTGCACGAAATGGAGCTCAGGAAGGATAAAAACAGGGAGTGAGGAGAAGGGAGCAGAACCCAACGTGGGGAGCTGGTGGAACTCTGCACACAGAAATCTTTAATTTCACTTCCTGAGATCATCCAAATACTGAGCTCCTGTGGTCAATCTGCACTAAAAAAAAATCCCATAAACACCTGCTCACCTGGATTTGGGTACAGCACAGTCATTGTCTGTATAACCCACAATCACCTCTCTCATTTACACCCTGATTGAGGAGGAAAAATCCAGATTTTCAGCACAAACACCTCAGTGATGACAATTCCAATGTTTACAGCCAGCACCAGGTGCAGCACTGACTCCACTGAATGGACATCCAGGTGTTCCTGGGAGCTGAGCTCCTGCTGCCCACGGATTTCTTACCTACAGCACTCAAAATTCACCTGCTGCTTTATAGCCCAAGATCTATTTCAGGCCCAGATTCATCACATCAGAGAAAAGAAGATTTTTTTTTTTTTCTAGGAAACTCCCATTCCCACATTTAAGCTGCAGACTCTGACTGGAGGCAGGGATGCAGTTGTTGTTCCCATTTCTGTACCCCCAGCCAAGCTTTTCCTTTCTCATTTTTTAGCCCTTTCTGTAACTCTGCACAGCTCTGTGCAAAGTCCCTCAAGGATATCTCAGGAGTGGTGCAAGGAAATTCTGCTTCAGACAAGTAACCTCTGTCTCTGGTGGGAATGAAATCACTCCCTGAATGGAAATAAGTGATTTAGAGACCAAGAATGTCACCAAACTGAATAAATCCCACTGCTTTTCCTTGGATAAAATCTATTACCTTGTGCTCATGGCCAGCTCTGACTAAAATCCATTTAGCCCTGAAAATGAGGAAGGAATGTTTTGGGAGATGAGCAAGGCCTTGTGCTCCAACAGGGTCATTTGGCCAAATGTTTGTGGTACAGAGAAATCCCTAGGAATCTTTGGAATTCTGAAATCTGCAGTGGTGATTGTGTTGAGTTTTCCATCTAGAAATAAGTAAAATATCATTTCAATTGAGAAATAAACTCTTAAGTCTTAGATAAATGTTCTGTTGCTTAAAATCAATGGAGTGACTTTTAGGGAGAGTTCAAATATATTCATATGATAAAAAAAAATTACATTTACGGAAATTTTTTGATCAATAAAGGGATTTTGCTACAGAGCGGGGAAAAAGCCCTTGAAGAGCAGAGAGCACAAGGTGCCAGAGACACAGAATTCCCAAGGAAAGAATATCTGGATGACCTTTGGGAACATTTGCCTTTGAAACCCTTGGAATAATGGGCATTGTTATCTAAAGAAAATAAATGATATTGTTCCATTGGGAAAATGGAAATCGGGGAGCACCCAGTGAAAGCCTCAAGGGGATTCTGATGTGGTTTTGTTCTTCCAGGGGGCTCCTCCCTGAGGCTGCTGCTCCTTAGATCATCATCACTGAGAGAGCACCAAGAATTTGAATGCTGGCCTGGTTTAGGATGATATTCCCCAGCAGGGGAACTGCCAGGATTATTCCAGCTCTATTCCTGTGTCCATTTTCTCCCATTCTGGGATTTATTTTTACATTTCTCTCTATTTGTATTGTGCTATCAAACCATGGCATGGCCCTTTTTTTGTGCTTGGGGAGATACTGAGCTCTCCAGTTGGCTTTTTTTCTCTTTTTCCTTTTCCTGGAGAAGCTCATGCCAACCTCTTCACTAAAACCTAGTCCAATCCCATCTTCAAAAATCCACCTCCAGCTGAGGGAAAATACTCAAGCTTTGTAATACAGAAATAATTAGAAAAGCAGCTGGATTTTTCTCCAGGCATTCTTAAATTACCAATATTACGTCCATCACTAAAATTCTCCTCCCTTCTCCTTCTGCCCTTATTAATTCACAAATATTTTCAAAGCCCATGCTTATTCCTAATATTTGGGGACCACGGAGTCACAACAAATGCTCTTATTCTCTAGGTTCTCTCTCTTTTTGACCATGATTTCCTCCCATAAAGCGGAAGGAACCAAGTCTTAATTTTAATTTTACCTTTTAATTTTAATTTAATGTGAATTCTGGCCAGCTCAGGAGGCCCAGGATGGGATGGTTTGTAGAGGAGAAGGTCTCAAATGCCTTCTGCTTCCCCAATTTTATTTCCTTAGCTTTATGTTTATCCCACCCTGCTCCACATTTTAGTCCAGAGGGGTCAGAGGAGAGGGAAGAATTCACCTCCAGATGCTTTCTACACACAGAAAATTCCCATCTGGTAATGACTCTGTGGATGGCTGCTGTTTCCATGCCAGATCCCAGGGATTTTGCTGGGATTGCAGGCACAGGATAGAGAGGTTTAAAGCTCTACTCAATAAAATACCAGAAATCAGTTTTAGTTTTTTCCCCCACTTTTTTCCCCCTATCCATTTTCCTGTAACCCAAATCTTCCCTTCAAACAAACTCCAACTGGACAATTACAAGGGATGCTCTTTACTGACTGTGAATTCAGCCTTGCCAAAATTTGGGACGATTCTCTAAATGTCACCCATAACCCGTGTTAGAAAATCCCAGCGTCCCATTTGGAATGACATTTCCCAGTTTGTTTTCTCTCAGCCCCCGGGATGTGAACCCCTCTCCCTGCATTTTGGAGACCTGAAAATCCACGGAGAACTCCTCATGCCAGCGATTCCTGAAGGAACGAGGAGCCAGAGGCAAATTTATGTCGGGCATTAATAACCAAATCACCTTAGCCAGGCTGGCCCTTTTCCTGCCACATTTAAATGCTCCTCACCACAGGGTTCCTGGCAGAGGAGATTCCCTGCGGAGATTCCCCGGCAGCCCCTCACCCCTACCTTGACGAAGAGGGAGATGTCGTGTTCCTGCTTCTCATCCTCCTCCTCCTCCTCCTCCAGGGCGCCCGGCGAGCCCGTCCCGTCCTGCTGGTGCTNCTCCCCGTCCAGGCGCCGGTCCGCCGCCTCCCGCCCGCTCTCGGGGCCCGGGCTCCCGCTGGACGGTGGTCCCGGGGCTGCTGTCCCCGCCGGGGCTGCGGGTCCCCGCTCCGCCTCCGCCTCCGCCTCCGCCTCGCCAGCGGGGCCGCCCGGGCAGCGGGGACCGCCAGCGAGCGGCCCTTGGCCGGGCAGCGGCACCTGCGCTGCCCCGCGGCTCTCGGCGGCCTCCGCGCTGCCCTCCGCAGGCACTGACCCTGCTGGGGCTGCCTCCTCCTGCACCTCATCCCCCGGGGGTGTC
>VZTR01010512.1:24732-42014 GCA_013400775.1 Chaetops frenatus | reverse complement strand
CTTATCCCTCTCTAGAACTGCCTTAGGGGAGGTTGTCGTGAGGTGGGGGCTGGTCTCTTACTCCAGGGAAGAGGTGACACTACAAGAGCAATTGGCCTCAGGTTGTGCTGGGGGTTGTTTATATNATAGATAATTAACATGTACATATGAGAATTCATTTTCACACCAGTAGTTAATCACTTTTTTACCGCATTTCCGTCGCACTGCGGCATTTTTCATCCAATTAAGTGCTGTTCTATATATCCTGATTACTTTCACCCTATCCTACCACACCCTAAACTTTTTACTTTATTCTATAACTACTTCTATATTTAAATTTCACACTACAAACCCTTCTAAAAACTTAACTACAAACCCTTCTACAAACTTAACACACTTTTTCCTAAACTACAGAGTAAGATCTTTGTTATAAGTCACTAAATTAGGAAGTTTTTCCCATGGCCTTAAGCTGAATCCAGTGCACATTTCAGAACCAGAGCAAGCTGGCCCAGGGCCTTGAAGGTTTTTTTGGGCCTGGGATTCCGACAGCTGTGAAGGAAAGGTTTTCACTGCATGGTTTGTCAGGCCTTGGAACAGGCTGTGCATGGAAACACTGGAATCACCATGCCTGGAGGTACAGGACATGGAAGCTGTTTGGATGCGGCGTTTAGGGACACGGTTTACTGGTACACTTGGACGAGTGAGTTTCATGCTTGGACTCAATGATCTTTGGTTATTTTCAACAAAAATGATTCCCTGATTTTATGGCTCAGAAGCACATTACTGCAGGAAGTTACTTGGGCTTTTGTGCCTGTGGTCCCCTGAACCTGGGCAGCATCCTGGACATTCTGAGAAAAAAAGAGCTTTGTTCTACATCCTCTGAACCTGCAGCCAGTTCTGATCAAGCATCTGTGCAGATGATTTGGATGAGGGAGTTGATCTGCCAGGAAAAGGGTGTTTTCTGGGCTGCTTTTCTACTGGATGGGGCAGTGATGTGATTGAGCTCAGAGACCGCAGCATGTGGGGTAGAGGGGAAGAGGATGTTAAGTGAATAGAGGTGGAACAGATGTCTGGAATTAATTGCTGGGCTGGATAAGGGTCTCTGATTAGGCACGTTGGTCTCCAGCACATGGATTTGGGGTTCTATTGCCAGGCAATGGTAACCTAAGGTCTGGGTGAAGAGTCAGGGTTTAAGACACAGCTGTCTTTTCGGTATGTAATATATATGTAATATATGACTGTATTTGGTATGTGTTTATGGATTTATATATTTTGTGTTCTTCTTGGCAGTTTGTAAAAACAGGATTATGCCCTCACGAAATTGCTGTTTTGTTATGTTCTGTTGTTATGTGGTATTCCTTCTAATTGCAGCAAGGGCATTTTCTGATGGTTGTTTGTTTTTTCATTAAATAGATTGTTTTTACATCTGCAGTAGGAATTAGCATGTTTCATTGTGACCTTGCTTTTCCTTCATGTCCTTCTCTGCACATGTAATTGCCTGGGCTCAGTTTTCCAACACTTAACTAATGTCTTGCCCTTACATTCCCAATTTCCACAAATCCTGCAAACATCTTATATTGTTCAGACGTATGAGACTATTTGTCATAATAATTTTGCTTAGTCCTAACTAGTGGCTATGACACAAACTAATTTAATCCCTAATTAGTCCACTTGATAGCTCTTTAAATTCAGAGGGCTTTGTCTTATTCATTAGGGTGTTGTGGCACCTGAATCTTATAAGGAAAATGTTTCTTCTCCAGGTGAATTCTTTCAAAAGGACACCAAGTCTCAAATTTTGCACCCATGGGGGTAGACTGTAAGTCTCCAACAGCTCTGGGCTTGCTGTATGCAGCTGTGTTGAAGATCTCATTATCATTATTTTCCTTCTGTTTGACTTTATTCGGAATAGTGGGAAGAATTGCAACAATTTCTGACAATCTGGTCAAGTTTCCTCCCAGTTGGGAAATTGCAGACAAATATATTTTCTCCATCTTCTGTTGTCTTTGCATGATTAGTTTGGCACAAAACCAGAATGGTCCCACTGTCTAACATGGAGTAAGACTGTTCAAGATAGAGGGAGTTATCAGCTCAGATGATTGCTCACATCAAGCTATTATTTTTCCCCAAATCAGGACCTCCAGCTGGGTGGGCTGACCACCTCCTCTGTGCTGTGCTGCTCTCTGCCTTGTTGGAGGTAGAGCTAGCAGGGTAGATAGCCACTTGGGGTTAGTAATCTCTATTGTGATGACAACTGATGCACTCCACACTGATGAGAGAGAGAGAGAGAGAGAGAGAGAGAGGGCAACAGTGCCTTCCACATATTACAGGCTCAGTAAGAAATAACCAGAGGGAAGTGAGAACTGCAGAAAAGGACAGATGACCAATGTCTGCTCTTGCCCCTTGTTTCTGTCTGCAGGTCCACAGATGTAAATGAATGAAAAGGTCATAATTCTTTTTCAGAAGTGAGACTATTATCCTTGTCTGTGAAGAGAGCATCTATATGCTATCAGCATGAGGAATTTTGGTCAGGGTGAACTCAGATGCATGGAATCCTGGGGCGTTACACAGTGCAATCTCTTTTGATGCCACTGGAAGATGAGAGTACTGTGTCCTTCCCCACACAGAACAGCTCTGCTCTGTCATCTGGCTCCCTTCTGGTAGGGCTCCAGTGCTTCTATCAATAGTAGTGTTCTCCACCCTTTCCTCTGGTTTTTTCAACTGTTGAATCCTTGTCTGCTGTAGAGGAAAGTGAGGTACTGATGGCTATCTACAGCTCCTTTCCCTCCATCTTGTGTTTTGTTTGAAGGAACCAAATGAAAAACTTCCTTAAGACCTGACAGTAAGAAATTTCATTTCTCTAATAGGTATTGTTTGTATTGGAACATGAAAAATGTATTTTACATGTTAAGCATGCATGCATATGCCTGTTAAATGTGTATATGCACATACAAATACATGTGCATACAGATTTCATATATGGCTATAGTAGAGCTTTATCATTCTATCTGCTTTTTGAGAGACAATAGTTGATAATTTTTTGAAAGTTTCTGATATAATTACACCATCAGAATGGCTCACTAATTCTCATTTCTATTGCTTATTCAGAAGTGTTCCAGTTCGTGCATGCATTCCCTGCAGTCATCTCTAGGCCTTAGCTTTAGCATGAGATCTTTAGCCTTGGTGACACTTTATAGGCCTGGCTGAAGTCTTCCTCTTTTCCAGAAGGCAGACAAACTTCTTTTGTGATCAGTCATTGGAAACTCATGCAAACTTGCATCTGAAGGCTGAGCTGTGTTACAGTGCGTCACTTTGCTGGTTTTTTTTAAACTCCTGAGTTTGGGTATAGGGATGCTTTTTGTCTCTGCAAGGCTTTTTGAATATATAATGTATATTCCATGGAATCTATGTGAAACCAGACTTAACAGGTTTGGCAAGGCAGAATTTTCTTGTGAAGCGCTCTTCATCCTGAGAAGAAGCTGCAAAAGAACCAGTAGGAGTTGCTCCTGGTGGTACAGCAAGCGTTGAAAATCAGGAAACTTGCACAAATGTCTGAATGCGAATATAGATGCCTAGTTTGGAAACCTCTGGCCATGACAGAGTAAACTTAGGAACAAGAAGTGCTCTGTATCTGTGTCATGATGTGAACTTTGAACTAAAGATGTTTGACTGTGGTGGTTATAACCTTTGACTTGCTTAGCAAAACCCTATATGCAAAAAAGTTATGTTCCCATTACCTGGAACTATTCTTTTCACCCCCAGACAAATGATCTTTCAGCTACAGATAATGCAGAAGAAGTTTAAATATTTTCTTTAGAATTAGTTTGGCCAAGCAGAAGTTAAAGTAGCAATAGTTTGCAAGTCTCGTTATGAGATTTGTATCACACCTTTACAGTAACAGTAGATGGAAGATGTCTTCTGCTTAGAGTCACTGTAAAGGACATTTTTGGAGAACATTTTTATGGCAGCCGCATGGAAGTTGTGGATAAAAGGTGGAAGAATAACTCTGGCCATTTGCCTTCTTTCTCCTGCTATGTAGCACAGTCTAATAACTTCTAAATAATTTGCAGCTGCAGATAAAAGGCTGATTTTTCCTGAAAATTAAACTAATTTTGTATATTTTTTTTCAAGAACAGAAAAGCGTCATTAAGACCTCTATAACCATCATGCTCTACAATAGACAAAGCTCTTTTATGGATCAGATACAGCCTGTATACAGAGCAGGTGACAAAATGTGCTTGAAAGAGAACAGGATGCTTAATGGATTTATGCCTAGCTTTGTTACATTTGGATATTCTTTCTTTGTGTTGCTGCCAAAGATACTATTTTAGGCTCCCAGGTTTCTTCAGTACCACTTGGACGGAACACTGTGTGCTTAAACCCCTCTGAGAGGTGACAAACAGGAGAATAGGACTCCCTGTCCTATTTCAGATACTACATGCAGACAAAAACAAGATACCAGACCATTTGCCCAAACTGTGGGTTATTACCCACTGCCTGGGCTTGTGCCTCTTGCAGGGTCCTCTCAGGGAGAGACACAGCTGCATCCCAGGCTGCTGCTGCTTGCAGTCCCCTGTCTGGGTGAAGCAGAGCTGCTCTCCTTGCTCGGTGCTTGTGCTACCAGAGGTGAGGAGCCCGGGGTGGGGAGGAGGACATCTCTGTGCAGCACCTGTGCAGGTATCAGCTGAAAAAACAGACATGGGCTTAACAAGCTGATGTGACAAGGAAGTGTAGGAAACAGACGGACAAGCAGGAGGAAGGAATTTGACAGAACCACACCACTCCATCCACGACCTGGCTAAATGAGTTTTCTGTAGGCATTGATCCTTGCATACAACCTTAATGGACTCCTGGCAGAGTAATGAGATCCTTCAGAAGCCCTTCCCAAGCATGTAAAGCAGCCTAAGGGGGAGGCTGGCATCATGACTGACTGGAGAAATAGACAACAGGCAGGGGCATGAAACTGGAAACAAATATGAGATCTAGAGGCCAGAATGGCAGTCATGTTTGTGCAGTCAAATCCACAACATGTGTTCCTCTCCTCTGATTGCTGGTCACTTCTGAGAGTTTGCAATGTCAGTGAGGCAAATGGGCCTCAGACCAGCAGGTAATTTTCTACTGTGGCAGTTTGGATTTTAGAATTTATAAGGTTATGGTTTCATTAACAGGTTTGGAGTTAAACTCTCTGTCTAGCTGCTCTGGTGCTTCCTAGTGTAGTTTATAATTTCGTACACAGTAAACAGAGAAGAAGGCAGCCCCCAGGTCAGCTGATGGACAAGATCAGATGCTTCCAGTATGGGCCATAATATTAAAACCAGGTCAAAAATTAAAGAGGTCACAATCAACTTGAAAATCCCAGTTTTTTTCTGACACATTTTTCCATATCACTGCTCATAAAAGAAAGACAAGATTATTTCAGTTGCAACACCAGCTGTACGGTTTATTTAACATTTCTGTGTTAGGTGTAACTTCTAGACTAATTTACCTTTTGTTTTTTCCTCAGGATATTGTGTTGTCTTTTATATAGGTCTTCCACAACAGTGCAGGAGCTAAGGGCACTCAGAATCTTGTGGAAGCCTTTAAAACTAATGTCAGTTGCTTAAAAAGTAAATTTTGATTTGTCTATCTCCTCCTAGAGTCTGTGTATCACAAAAATTCGAACACTGACCTGATTTTTTCTCTCTTTTTATCTGAAGGTAAGCCAGGATTAGCAGTGCTGAAGAGGAATGAAATATAATTGATGTGAACTTACAGTAGTCCTTTCAGGCATATTCTCTCTCAGATTTTTGGCGACACAGAGAGCCTTCACTTTCTAGCAATTCAATTTCTTGCCGTTGAAGTAAACTGCTTGAGACTCAGAAAGAGAACTGTTGCTCGTAGAACCATTTTCCACCTTCTCGGCCTTCTTGGATGTCTGAGAGGCAGGACGTAGGGATGAGGATGAATGGGCGGGGGAGACAGGTGGGGCAGGGAGCTGGGCAGGGGCAGCTGCGGGAGAGTTTTTGGTGGGGAGCTGTTAATCTGCAGGTGTTTAATGGCGAAAGGAGAAGGCCTGGCGCCCTCTCCTGACTGCTGACCCTGAAGGTGACACCAGCTCCCACCAGTCACTCCGTTAGCTCACGCTTCAAGCTCCAGTGCTGCAAGCTCCCTCTCCGCTGTAATTCTATACCCTACGTATGAACGGGCTACGCTTTGAGGTGCCCATTTATAGTTGGACCCCTGACGTTTGTGTCTGCAGCAGATTTAATTATATGATTATATACCGTTTTATCCACCGGATTTTGCCTCAGACTGTGCACGAGATGGAATTGCTCTGGGGATGAACAAGAGGTGGGCAGCAAAGGAACCATTTGTCCGCAGGAGTCAGATTTCACTTTTTCCTGGAGTCTGAAAAAGAGCTGATTGGTATCTAATAACGCTTGGTGTGTGGGGAAATGCATTTGGGTTTTGATGTGGCTTTTAGAAATTTTCTTCTTGAATGGGTATAAGAATTTTTTGTTTGTTTGTTTGTTTTTTGTTTCCTTGATGCCTGATGCATAAACTGATGATGACAAGACCCTTCCAGTCCTGGTGTCATTAGGTGAAGCCTCCCTTTCCCTGCCTGGCCCCTTCCCTTGCCTGGCTCACAAGGAGTTGGAGAAGGCTGGAGGGGAGGCAGATGGCAGCATCCACAGACAGGGAGGAAAAAATGGTCTGATTTTGTGTGAGCTATTGAAGGACTGTTTATGCTTCTTCAGTTTTTCTACATCCTAAATACTATTTAATTTTTCTAAAGGGACATCTTCTGTCACAAAATACCTCCCCTGGAAAAGTTCCAGTCAGTGGTCCTGATTGACGCAGGAGACTTCAGGAAAAAAAAATCTGGTGGAGAAGACTGAGCTCTGTCCATGTTACTGTCACAAAGCTGTGGTGGTTTTGGCTAAGCTGTTGTATACTAAGTTTTCACAATCATCAAATTGCCCCCATTTTCCAGACAGCTGCATTGAGGCCATTTGTAAAGGCAACATATGTTTACAGATGTCGAGAACACCACCAAGAAAACCTAAAATCAGTATAAAGCACTCTAGAGGTCTAGAAATCTGGATGACAAGTTTTTAAAATTGCGTTTTCACAATTAAAAGCCCTTTGGTAAACTGAGATGATCAATATTTACTCATGTCAAAGTTGTTGTGGAAATAAATTAATTCATAATCTTGATAATTTAAAATTACTATCACAGAAAAAGTCATAATGACAAAGTTGAACTTTGAGAGCAGACTGAAAAAGATGTGCAGCGAGTGATGAGAAAACAGCATAGCTGCTCATACTTTAAGCCAGTGCTATGGGTGGACTGGGGCAAGGAGGGAGAAGTATTTGAACAAGTCTATTGTGCAGAAAGGGAGTGCATGGAGGAGATTTTCAGGGCTTTGCAACTTTAATTATGTGTTTTAATGTAGGACACAGAAAAGATATAGTTCGTAACTAGAGCTGCCCTAGCACAATAAAGGACATTCTAGTGCTTATTTTACTGTGTACAGTTTTGAAGGACCTGAAAGCTTTTAGGGACCACTGAACTGCTTGTATTAAAACATGTATGGTGCTGATCCCACAGTGAACTGGGGACATAGCTGAAGAATCTCAATAGATATTCCTTATAGTCTAAGTAACCCACTGTGGCTGAGTTTGTGACCCTTTTGAATAACCTCAATAACTCAATTGCAAAAAGAGCATTTGGCTGAAGAAGAAAAACTCAACTTCTTGGGTATTTGCATTTTAAACTACCCAGGAAGAATTAGGTACTAAACACTTTCAAATATCCAATCCCAACTCATAATTTAATTACATTGTAATAGAAATATTAACTTCTGATTTTCTCAGCCTGACTGGAGAGAAGACTCACTTTATCCTGTCACCTAAAAGCTTGTGCCTGTTGTAAGGCATGGATTTTCCTTGAAGTCTTAACTGAAGTAGAAGTTTCAATTGTTAGTTCCATAATCTTTTTAAAAAACATGCCTCAAATTCATATGTACAAAAATTAATTTCCCTGAGAAGGATTTGGATATAGTCCAATTTGTCAAAGAATTTAAAATGTCCCATTCTTTTATTATCTGGTTGGAGAGAATGAGCTGCTTGCAACTAGTCAAAAGCTAAGAAAGCATTTTGCAGATATTTGACAGATCATTCAAGCAGAGAGTGATTCTCAAAAGACCAATGTCTGCCCAAAAGGTCCATGTACTGTATGCTGAGAGAGGTGAACTTAATAAAAATAAACTGCTGTATTGATAAAAAAATTGGACAAAACATTACCTTAAAAATTGTAACCGTTCAAAGCTTACTCTAGAATTTCTGTTTACCTGTAGGACATTTCTCTTTCTGGCTTTTAGCTATTGGTATAACCTTCAGTGCTTTTACAAAAAATGAAGTGAATATTTTCGAGCTGTAGGATGACTTTTATAATTTTCTCCTGCTATTAAGTATTTTTGGGTTTTTTGAGTGACAGGTGCGGGTTGAGCAAATGCTGGAAAGAAGCCCACAGAAATGCGTGGCCATATCTATGGTTTTAGAGGAAAAGGAAGAGTTTGAGTTGAGTGATCTGGAGCGTGCTGTTCTAACATGGAAACGGGAAGATCTAATAGGTGGCATGACCCTTTCAGCTGGTGTTTGCAATCCACCATCTCTACAGAAACTGGTACAAAACTCAAGCAACACATATGACCCATACCAGATACCCCTACCAGATACCAGTTATAACATTGTTAGTGGTCTGTAAGGCACTCAACAAAACGGTGCTCCTTCTGTGCATCAAAATCCAAGCAGATCTGTGCCGAGGAAGGCTATCAACAATCTTCTAACTGAGGCCCTGTTGGGAGCCACATGTGGGGGTTCACGGTAGTGACACTGGAGAAAATGAGTGCACCTGGGGCAACAGCATGATAAGAAATTACCTGTAAAGCTCACCCTGTGACCCGAAGATTGGCAACGGAAGCAATGGGACTCTAACCACATTTAACCCTCTAATCTCAGTCTGTACCTATGAGCTACAAGCTCATTATAGCACCCTCCTTAATTAGCGCTCAACACTTCTGTTACAGCTCTCCGTTTCTGCCTCTGGGCCTTTGGTTTGGCAGCTGCTCTTTCTTCCTTGGAGACGCTTCCTCACTGAAAGGGAATGGTTGTTTACCATATACCCCCGTTTAGGACAGCAGGGACCATGCAACTTAGCAGCAAACAACTTGGGAGCTCCCCAGAGCCTCACCTTGTTGAAGCCCCCTCAGTTTGCTGTAATTGCACGTGTTAAGAACGAAAGGCAGTGCGGGTCCCTCGGGGGTGAGGCAGAGCACTCAGCGGGTGAGAGCTCTGCCTTTATGGGAGCCCAGCATCACCAGCGCGGAGCACCCCGGCGCCAGAGAGCCCTGCTCGGGGCGAGGCTCAAGGAGAGGCAGCTCCCGGGTGGGTAATGAGGCTTGTGCTGATTAGCGAGCCAGGCGCACGCAGCGCTCTGCCCCGCTCCTGGGTGGCCCTGCTGACGGCACCGGCTCAGCCCTGGGCAGAGCGCTGGGCCCCGCCGGTGGCCACCGCTCCGGCAGCCGTGCTGGCCAACTTGCGGCTGGGGCGGGGGTGGGAAGCCAGGTACCCCAGCTTGCTGAAACGAGGTTACTGACTCTGCAGTCCCAGGCCACCAGTCCCAGGGGGTTGTTGACAAATCTTCTGGTCTCTGTAGCACCTTAAAGTCAATGTGTGCCATGCGCTGCTCCCCTTACTCTGGGATGATCTGATTTTTTCTTGTTGGGAGGTGGACGGCTGGGATATGTTGTGTGGTGCTTAGCTACAGGTGCAATTTCACATAAATGCTGCCTAATCAGCCTCTCTCTGCTCCCCATCTCCCAGGTCAACTAATTTTGCCAGGAGGAAAGGTGGCAGCTGGCTAGCAGAGTTCACCCTGTACATCCATGTTGGCCTCATGAGTTGCTATTTGCCTCAGTGTACCATCTCTGTATGTGTGTCAACAGGTAAACGGTCTATTTCTTTTATTTTCAAGATTATGCTCAGTAAGTTGCTTGAAAATGCTGGCTGAAAGGGGAAGCAAAAGAGATTTTTATCCTTACCTTTTAGTTGATTACAGCCCTAGCTAATTGTCTGCTGTGAATTAAAATAATTTGTACTGCTCAACCAGACCATGGGCACAGGTGTGAGGCAGGACTGGCCCCAGGACTGAGCCCTGGGGAGCACCACTGGTCACTGGCTGCCAGCTGCATGCAGCTCCATTCACCAGCACTCCCTGGGCCTGGCCAACCAGCCAGTTTTGAACTCAGTGAGCAGAGCAGCCCTCCAAGCCACACCAGACACTTCCTGCCACAGATTTCTGGAGGAAACAGTGCCAAAGATTTTACTACAATCCAGGTAGTCAACACCCACAGCCTGCTCCTCATCTGCTGGATGAGGGCACCTTGTCCTGAAAGGAGATCAGGCTGGTCAAGCAGCACCTGCCTGTCAGGAGGCCATGCAGGCTGGCCCTGATCCCCTGCTTGTTCTGCACGTGCCGTGTGATGGCTCTGGAGAGCACCTGCCCCCTGACCTCCCCAGTGCCCAAGTCCAGCTTATGGATGGGCATCACATCTGCTCACTTCCAGTCACCTGGGACCCCTCCAGCTAGCCAGGACTGCTGGCAAATGATGGCAAGAGGCTTGGTGAACACTTCTGCCATTTCCCTCAGGACCTTTGTGTGAATTCCCCTCTGGCCCCACAGACCTCTGTGTGTCTAAGTGGTGTGGCTCTAATCATTTCCCCTTGTATTTTGGGAGCTTTGTTCTGCTCCCTGTCCCTGTCTTCCAGCTCTGGCCTCCTGGGCACTTGCTCATGTTCAAGATGGAGGCAAAGAAGGGACTAAGTACTTTTTCTCATCCTTTATCTCCACTTTTTCTCCTCCTTTATCCCCACTTTTCTCCCTGCATCTAGTTCTAGTTAGGAGTTGTCCCTTCTGAAGTCCTCCTTGCATAAGCTCATGACATATCTTTGTAGGCCTCCTGGGTGGCTCAGAAGGCAACTCCCACTGACTTCCACCCATGCCGAGTGCTCAGCCTTATGGCACACAAGAAAACGGTGCCAGAAATTCAGGAAATGAGAAGGACACTGTTATTGTATCTCCTCGTCCTTCAAGGATGCTGTCTTCTGATTAACAACCCCCAAGGACAGGGTCCCTCTGCACACCCCAGTGCAGGGGAGATTCCAGGTGCTCAGCACATGATCAGTACAGCCTTTTCTGTGGCTCCCTGCCTCAACAGATGTCTGTATGTCCCTTGAGGTGAAAAATATGTTCCTACAGAGAAGCTTTCCCTTTGCAGCCTTTCTGTGCCCAGGCCCAGTAGAAAGCCAGGGCAGACCTTTGCAGGGCAAACTGCTGTGGCTTGAGTGGTGGAGGATTGTGTGACAATTGTACACCTCACGGGCCAGAGCAACAAATCCAGCTTGCAGGACCTGCTTCAATCCAGCGCTTCCAAACTTCTGGTGCTCTGCAAGTGCGGCTTTCAAGCAGGGAGGTTGACCAGCAAAGTGGAAACCTGACTATCTGCCACACAGATTCCTGTTAGAGGAGCTGATGTGAGAAAGGACTGGAGGCAGAAGTGTTCTGCTTCTACCTTGGCTGGCCAGTGCCAGAATGACCCACCATCTCCCAGGGCTGCACGGGTAAGCAAGTCCTCATCCCTTCTCGGAGTGTGCAAAGCGTGCAAAGTTCACAGGCCTGAAACTGATCGAGCACCTCGGCTGAGGCTCCCCGTGCTTCAGCCAGCAATCCCAACCTTGCAGCGTCACCTCTCTTACAGCAGGGGCCCTGCTTGTCACCGGGTGCTCCTGGGCCACCCGCTCCCCCAGGATGGAACGCCACGAGCAGCTGTCCCGGGGTGCGCGGCCGAGCTCTGTCTCTCGGGATGGGTTTGTTCGGTTTGTTTCTTTGGCTTTGTCCTTAAGGAGGCCAGTTGCTCTCTTTAGAGACAGAGAAAAATGTCCGTGTGTCTGTCTCTGGGAGATCCAACAGTGACATCCAGCGGCCTTGACTCCCTTGGCTGGAAATGGCGAGAGCGTGTCAGCAGAGCGCTGTGAGGATGTGCAAGCGAGAGCCGGCGGCCCGGAGAGTGCGGGGCAGCGCGGGAGCGGCTCGTCCTGCGGCAGAACGCTGAGCAAGGAGTGCGGCCCTGAGGGTCCCAGCCTCCCCCTTGCCTTTGAGGGAGGGCAGATCATCAAGGAAAAACGTTTGAAGTCATGTGTTTCCTTACCCCTTTTAACACACGTTTTCTAGCACTCCTCCATCCAGCCTTTGACAGACTGGCTTGCTGCCTATATATCTTTAAGTTTGGGAAGAGCTCGCTGACACACCCCTGCCGTGTCTGGCAGTTACTGAAATTCAGAGATGTCAGTAATTAATGTGCCACGCTGCCAAAATGGAACTGGGGCCCTATGATCTAGTCAGTACAATAGAGAGGTCCTGGTTCCTGTGCCTTTAGGTCCTTTTAGGTGACGTTTGGAGGCACTGGGATCAGCTCTGGATCCATCTTTAAGGGGAGGGAGTCCCACAGACATAGACGTGCGGTAACCAGAACATATAGGGCACCACATTTGGCCTATCTTCCCCCAATCAAGTGCATTGCTACTTCCTGTACTGAGCATCCAGAGCAAAGAATGAGGGTTTCTTCCAATTACTTTCCATCATAACTTCTCTTCAAACATGTTAGCCTTTTAAAATTATTTCTTCCATCAACAAAAATTAAAATATTTTGACTCCACCAGAACAGAGCAGTTATTAAATACTTCTCTCTTAGTAGAGGCAAGATGAAATTCTTGGCCCTTTCGTGACATTTTCTGAGAAGCTTTAACAAATAAAGCACACTGTGGATAGTTTTATATTGCATTGTAGTATACAGTTTGGAAAATGCTTAATTGAATTCCAGTGCTAAGCTTCCACAGAACAGCAAGTTTTGTTAGCATTCATCCTTTCTTGATCAATATATTTTAATATATATTTATTTTGTGTAACTTCTTCTGAAGCTAAAAAATTCTCGATCAGCTGTGACATTTTCTCCTGCCAACACAATGCTGAAGTTAATAGACCCAGTGGATCCATCCATCCCCCAAGGGGATGGCTTGCACCCATCCCTGATGCTGGTACAGGGAAACTAAAGTATGCATTTTACAGTTGCATAAGACAGCTTAATTTATCCCATGGCTAGGACTGCACTCTAAGACTTGGGAGTTGTTGCAAGGTGGGTAGGATCTGCCACTGTTAAGAGAACTTGCTTCCCTGCAAATGTCCATGGTGCTGTATTGTCTGAAAATACTCAGACATTTTAGAAGAGATGGGCTGTGGTCCACCTAACATAATCCTAAGGTAGGCCTAGTTTATTTTCTGGACTTTTAAAAAATCTAAAGAAGTACACAAAATTTCAGATAAATATTTAAATTACTGCAATGGTAATGTAGTCCTCAGCTGTGACTGCACGGCGAGGAAAGGGAATGTCTCTGCGTTGCTGTGTACTTCCCACTGTGGCTGCTGGTCCTCTCTGACTTAGCTTAACTGGGGTGAGGATGCAGGAAATCTGCTCTGGTTAGAAAGCCAAAATGCTTCAGCGAGAAAACGATCCATGGGGAACTGAGGACCTGGCTACATTTTCTGAAACTTTGACCCTTTCTTGCAACAGGGCAGATAAGACTGAGAAAAGACACAGAATGTTCTTTTAGGCACCCACCAAAAACAGCTCATCCGATCCTCTGTGATGTGGACTATTTATTCTACAAGAATCACAGATTAGCCTTTGTTGCTGTAAGTTGTTTTTCTAAGTTATGATTCTCTGAGGGAATGCTACAGTCTTAGCAAAATAAATAGCACAGTTGAAACGGATTAATCGTAAACTTACACTATTGACAATTGCCAAGTTTGGCCCCCAACTGTCCACTCAGACTACAAAAAGGTGGAGCCTGCCCATATAATGTGAGAGTGACATGAATTTTACAGTTCATTGTTCATATCTTTCTTTGAGACTAACTTTCCTTGTTCGCCATGTGCACCCACCCCTCATTTGCTCCCCTCCTCCACAAATTACAGTGCAGTTACTGTGGTTCAGCATTTATGGGTTATATTTCAGATTTGTGACTAATATTTCTTAGGAGTTTTTTCAGAATATCATTCTTCAATCAGGTTTAGAGTTTTTACCTTTACTTTCAGAAGATTAATTAATTGCTAAAGATGTGTTTTTAGTTTCAAGATTTTAATTAGGGAGTAGCAAAATGCTGCACTGATAGCTGATTTTTTTTTGTCATCCTTCAAATAAAGTATAGATAATGTGTTAACATTTTCTCTAATGTCCTTAGGGCCTTGATATGTTATTTTCCCAAGCTTCTTAAGAAAATTCTCATCCTGCACACTATGAACAAAAAAACCCCACTGAATATTTTGTGAGGGGAACTATAACCCCCAGAGACTGATTCTGTGGTGTAAATGTGACTGTTGAACCTTTGGCTACATGTTTGATTGGGGAAAGGTGTAGCTAAAAAGTTTTAAGTTTTAGAAGGTGGTACAAGCACATCAGTCTTGCCACAGTTGTCAAACTTCTTGGTTTGGAATCCAGACTAGCAAAGGCAAAGGCAGTTTCACCCATAGTTCTCTACAACAGTAATCTGTATCATCTGCAGTGTGATGTTCGTAACTGTTCATGGACTGCTATTGTTATTTCATATAAACAACCCCCTCTCAAATAAGGCTTGTCATTATTGCCTCCCCAAAGTATAATGCAAATATACTATATTTATGATTGCAATCAGTTATTTGAAAATTTCAAAATGAAATCACGTGAGTTTATGGTTTTTTGTTGTTCCAGAAGTGAAATTTGAGCTCTATATGCAAAACCAGTGAGGACTGGTTTAAGTCCAAGCTTGTGCTGCACGCGGTCATGAGAATAATGAATCAGGGTGACTGCCATGATGTAGGTTAAATGGAGTTCTTTTCCATTGTGTACTAATGAGATTAAGAGACTGGATCACTGCCCTAAAGTCTACAAGATCAAAGCTCACAGAAATGAGAAGCAAGGCTACTGATGTTGCTTTTTATTGTTGCTCACTAATTGGCTGAATTTAGGTGAAGTTTGTTACTGTGTAAAATCCCACCGAGACTAGAGATATAGTGTTACCTGGAGAGAAGCATAATAACAACTCTCTGGCATAGGTTTATTTTTTAATTTTGTTTGGATAACTTCAAAGCTCCCAACCTTCACTGAATGGCAGTCGCTGAGACGGGATGAAATCAGATTAAGAAGTTTAGCATTTCCTTCTTAGATACCTGAAATAAAGAACAGTTCTCTGAACCATTCCTCTCCTGAAGTATGACTGATGTGTGCAGAACTGTTTTGAGTATCTGATACCATTCTGATTCAATTGGATGTTTGTTTTCCTGTGCTTCTTTTTCATTTAGCTAAAACATGTTATTATCTCAATGGAGGCTTATTTGTGGAGGCAGAAGATTTTGACTTTGGCAAATTTTATGTCACTAGTGTTTTTTCAGCATTTTTGTGAGGAAGTATCAGAGCTGGCTGTAGCTGCATGAAGAAGTAGATATGATTTCTTTTGTGAGCAAGGTGAGATGCCGTTTCAGAGTAGGCCATAGGTACTAGTGGATTACTTGGTGTCTTTTGTTTTTCATGAAACTTCTCTGATTACAAGAGCAGACAATACCACCAAGTTGCTACACAAAGGAGCACGCTTCTTCCACGCTATGTGGATGCAATGTAGAGAGGCTCTGCAATCGATGCTTTTGTTCCCCCTTTGCTGGAATGGTAGCCACAAAACAAAGAAATTATTCCTTCCTTTTAAATAAACCCACTGAGAAGTACTTTTGTCTTGGTTCTGATATTGACCAGAATAAGGGACACCTGAATGAAACCTGATCTCAGTGGCAGAAATAATTTGCAACATTCAAAAGGACTGCGCAACAGAGCAAACATTTTGCTTTCTTTTAAATCTGTAAAGTTATTACAGTAAGAGATTTTAGAGAAAAGCAGCTGCTACTGCATCACTGCTTTATTGCCTTGAAAGCAAATGACTATAAACAAATGCTCCAGCAAGAACAGATGTTTTGATCTACATCTCTTTTTTTATTGCAAAACAATTGTTACAGAAATTTCAGAAAGTTCTACTGTAGTAATTGCCAACTTCTGCTTTTTATTACGCATCTAAACACAGTCTAAAAGTGCATTGTGAATCCAGTAGACCTTTGGAAAGGACCATTTCCCCTAGTTATGTACATTTAGAGAAATCATACTCAAAAAGCTTTGTATTAGTAGGAATTTGTTTAAAATGACATTTTAGTAATTTTTAATCCCTTTATAAATGATTGTTATACACTTACACATGATAGCCCAAATAATAAATGATTAAATAGCTATTAGTATAGAATATTGCAAACACTGTTCCAGACAGCAGTAGCAGCAAATAGACTCTCATCATGTACAACAACTGCAGTGGTGGAAAAAAGATATAACTTTAGTACAGTTTACTCTTGTGCAGGCATAAAACTGCATTTCACATCCAATTCCCTCTCCTGTACCTTCCTCCTCCCTCCCAGATACTAAAATAAACAAGAGTTATCACTTCCCTGCAGCAGAAAAAGCAGCAATTTAATAATCAAATGTTTTTACCCAACAGCCTTTTGAAATAAGTATTGTGTGGCTCTATGAATGATCTGAGACCATACAGCAAAAATTAAAAGATCAGAGACTGTGTCACAATCAGACTGGCTCAATGGCTCCATCATTAGACTTCCAACTTGAAGATGATGTAGTGTAATCTGTGCCATGACTCAAAGTAATATTGAGTTAGAAATGCAGAATAAATTCATCTCCTGACAGAAGTCAGAATATGCCACTGAAATCAGTGGATTTTCTGCAGATTTGCACCAGCATTGTTTAGACCGTAATTGTAGTCAGTCACGGAGAAGAGAAGCCTGTGTGACCTGTAGTGTTCACTGTATGGCTGGCTACAAAGCAGGGTGCAGAACAAAGTCCCTCTGCCTCCAATACCACTGCTCCTATGCCAAGGTGTGGTAAGGACAGTGAATTCCAACTGGAGTAGTGAAGGGTTTCACTAGGTAAGCAGACACCCCCAATGTTTCACTTCTTGTCCCAGTTTGGACTGTGATTTTACCTAAGGTGGTTGAAGGGAAGATTCATGCTAGGAACCTTACCCATTTCTTTTGAAGAAGATGATCTAACCTAGTATCTCTCAACAGAACTGAAAATGTGGCCTTTGTTGAACTAATTATGCATATTTGTGCAAAAAATGCAAAT
>VZTR01010512.1:13109-24372 GCA_013400775.1 Chaetops frenatus | reverse complement strand
ATTATATTTTCAAATTATCCCCTCACTGCCATTTGTTAACTGGCACTTGTGCTAAGAAAATAGTGTAGCACCTGATCTCTTCCAAAAAAAAGAGAGAGCCAAATGTCTGAGCACTGCTGTAGGTTATCATTTTGTGTTGAGTATTCAAATTTCATAAAATACAACTGTCTTTTAAAAATAATAAAAAAATCACTTACTTTGCTAAAGATCAAAAATAATGGAAATAATGTAAACATCCAAAAGTTTGAATTCATTCCTAACTGGATTCATCTTTACAGGCAGGCAATAGCAAAATGTTAAGTCTCCTAACAGTCCAAAGAAACTCATGGAACAATGCATGCATTTTCTTTGACACAAAAAAAGACTGGACTGTAAGGAAGAGAAACTACTTCAGTCATATCACACTGTTATTGTGAAAGAATAATGTGCTATAATACAATACCTAGGACAAGTGTATACCCCAACTGTAGAATAGAATCACTTAAATTGGAAACAACAGAATGGATTACTATAGGAAAATATTTATAAAATACTGCACACTGCTTCCTCAGTCAACCAGCATATGTAAACAAACAGCTAAGCTCAGTTGAGTTTTAAAATATTATTAAAGTTCATTTATCTTATAATCTTTTGCATAACATGCCAGTTAATCTTTCACACCATCACAACTCATCTGTCACAGCCCACAGTGGCTCATTAGAGGTTTATACATCAGCTCATACAGAGGTTTAAGTGGAGCTATACAAAGAAATGTGTGAAACATACCAAACTCACACACTGTGACCAGAAATGCATATTCCATATGTAAGCTAATAATTGGATAGTGGAACTTAATGTTTTATGCAACATGTGCTATTTTATTGAATGTTACAGATTTACAAACAAGACCATGTAATGAGATATTAAAACTGTCCTGTAACGTTCACTAATATTACCACATGTCACAACTATATATGTGTCTATTTCATAAGCTATCCTTTGATACAGAATACATCACATGGCACATG
Source organism: Chaetops frenatus (assembly GCA_013400775.1). Lineage (NCBI taxonomy): Eukaryota > Metazoa > Chordata > Aves > Passeriformes > Picathartidae > Chaetops > Chaetops frenatus. Next base: position 23,365 of record VZTR01010512.1, on the reverse strand, counting down.
CTATAGCTACATGATGATGGATGATGAGACTTCTACCTCACTAAATGGTCATAATATTGAGAACGGGAAGTCTGGTCCCATTGCAAGAAAATGGGTGTTTTGTCATTAAATTCAAAAAGGAGCAGTTTGATGCAATGTGTAAAAACCAGGTGAAAATAAAATAACCTAACATCCATCATAATATATTCTATAGACACCACATTGTAGAATAAATGGGAAACATTCAGGAAAAGTAGTGTCCTGACATCTTGCAATCACACTTTTAACATCTGAATTTACATTTTAAAAATAATGGCAAATTTTAAGAGGTAAATAAAGTGTTCTGTTTCATTTTACCTGGAATGTATGCTCCAGATCAATAAGGTGCTGTATCCTAAACATTTATACAGCTTCTGGGTTTGGCAAATTTCTTCACCCTGACTAACTAACCAATGGAATCTACCCCAGAGGAGAGCCCTATTCCTTGAACTAATTCACTAAGCATTGTTGAGGAATTTCTAATGAATCTGAAATTCCTCTTGAGTAGACCAGTAATACAATGAAGATGAAAGAGTCCACAACAGTTTTAGCAGACATTCATAAAAGTGACAAAGGAAACAAAGTAAGAATATCCCCCTCTACTCTCCATAGATAGATAGGTTTGGAGAAGCCTTAGGAAAAGGCTGCTAACATAAGGTTGGCACATCTGAAGCATATTGTTAAACATAAGTTCCTTTGCCCTTGGGCATTTTGCTATTGTTCAACAACCAGCCTGCCACAAGCATGCTTCATAATGCACAGAAAGGTTTCTGACCTTTCTTGGTATCGCCATGTGACTGTAATGCTGCACATGGGCTGCAAGGCAATTGCATAAACACGATGTCTTGGTGGAGTTTACTTCACTGAAAGCCTGATCAAACAGAAGAAAGCAAGGAACACGTTGGTGCAGGAACACATTTTTCTTAACATCCCCTTGCTGCATTTCCTTGTTTCCTGAACTTTCCAATGCAGTGACTTGTTAACTAAATGTTTTCACCTTCTTAGCCTCTTTTCTTGAGGCTGATGACTATTTTTCTGTCTGGATAGCTGTCTTTTGGACTCAACTCGCAGATGGTGCTCAGAGTCTCCCAGGGTGAAGACTCAGAAAACATCAGCTTGTATTCTCAGAGCTGCCTTGGAAAGATAAATCACATTTAAATAATGTGAAATATGTACCTCACTCACACTTGTTCATTTTTAATAACAAAAAGGAGCTGGTTCTACACAGATATTGGTAACTGTTGAGATATTTTAACTTTTAATAGCACTAGTGTCAACTTTTTAAAAGCTTAAAAGTTGTGCCTTCATAAAGGAATGTGAGTTGTTTTTCCAGTTGCAGTTTATGCTTCTCCACCCTTTTCCAGTCTTCTGCATACCCTTCCACCTGTGACCACTGGACACTGTCCCATGAGAAGTTTGAAGCTCTGGTTGACAGTGTGGACACTTGGAATGTGGGTGGGGGTCAGTGGAGTTACAGCTGTCTTCAATCAAAACCCATAACTGCACCACCGTTCAAACACACTTTCTCCTACTAGAAGTGCTCATTGTGTGATATGCTGATGAATGGTGGATGCCTACTCACAGCTGATGACTTTTGCTGTTTGCAGACACCTGCAGCTTCACTTTGGTTCTTTTACTTACCCTAGAAGCATATAGAAATTCTAGTGTTTTCCAGTCCTCTGCCAAAAATACTTTCCTTTAAGCAGCTTCAGTCTAATTACATGAATCTGGATTTAGACTTCTTGATAAATCTTGTACACTTTAAAAAGTCCAGAAACAGCTATTTTCACATGAAAAAAAAGAAAAAAAAAGGTGTATATTTTTGGGTTGGGGAATGACATGAAAAATCGGCAGCTCAAATGAAACAATCAAGAAGAACCTGGTAGCAGCATGGTGGATAAATCTCCCCTATTTATATATATAATTAAACTAAGCAGTGAAAACTGCTACTGCTTTGCATGCATACTTTACTATGCTCTGCTCTCATCATCCTATTCTTATTGTTTTATCACATCCTTTGATTTAGTGAGACAACATAGTGATGACAAATGTGGTAAAAAAATAAATATATACTATTCCACTTAATTACATTCATCCTGAGCTTGCTCAGCTGTGCTAGAATCTAGAATGCCTGTTTTATACAGGAAATCACCTGACATTTTAACATAAATTCTTCTTCCATTTAAGTTGCAGTAAAAAAGGCATTTCTTTTCCCTTTCCACTCTCGAAAATATAGATTTTCTGTGGCACTAGAAGTCGATACAAAAGGAGACAAGTGAACATTTATAGTTGTTATTGTGTTCATCTTTCTTCATTTCCACAAGTGTGGGATGCAAGGGACTTGGGAGACTTTAGGTTTGTTTGCTGCCAGTTCCTAAAGAAATAACAAATGCTTTTCACCAGTCATCACAATGGTGACATAGATGAAAAAGAAGTTGTGACTCAAGTTTGGAACTTCTAATTTGTACATCTCTTTTTTGCCAGTTAATTCCTGCATCTTAAAAATTTGAATAATGATAAAAGATCTTAGGATGCCCTCTAATGAAAGGCAGATATCTGGACCTAATAGTTTATTTCTTCTGGCTTCATTAAGAAGGCTATTCCTCTTGTTTACTGAAGTTTTTGTAAAGCTTTCATCCCTCCCTTTTTCCTTAGGTGCAAATGTCAGCTGGGTCAAGATGCAGTACCTCAGTGGCGATGCTGAGATTAAAAATGTGCTCCCTTGACCAATGGCTAATGCCAATCGGACTCGACGTGGGGTGATGTGAGGGTTTTTTTTTGAATTCTGCTAAGAAAAACAGATTGAAGAGCAGATGACCCTTAGACTGCTGGTGAGCTTTGTATAAGCCTAGCTGTGCTTGCTTTCAAAGCTGCAGAAGGCTCCTGTTCTTGACAGTCTCCTCATGGACAGGTTGTCCCCTCTGCTCTCTGGCCTTGAGGACTTACTCCTCTCCAAGGGGTTCCTCAGGCCTGCTGTGTTCCGCTGTCTGTCGAGTTTGTCGCTGATGGAGTAGCTCTTCCGTGTGTGCTGTGCATACAATACGTTGGACTCCTCTGCAGAGTAGCTGTTGGCTCGCTCTATTTTGGGGAGTGGGATGCTGTTGGGCAGAGTTGTCGTAGCACTGCTGTCTTGAGGAGAAAGGGGCATTCCCTTCTTGTCTTTGACCTCAATATCCTCATGATCAGAGCTTGGGTGGGTTAGTTCAGCTTCTCTCTCTGGGTGGCAGCATCCCAAATCTTCCACTTTGCCCCTGAGACTTCCAGGGAAACTGGCCCTCTCTGCAATGGCCTGGGGAGCGCTCACACACCTCGTGTCTATGCAGTCTGTAATACTTGTGTACTCTGCTGTTTTCACCGGGACGCCGAGGCTGCTGAAGTAGCTTCGAGAAGGAGAGAACATGAAGCTGTGAGATTTCACAATTGGTGTCTCCTCCAGAATAAATGGAGTTGTAGCCAAGTAACGACTGCTTTTAGACCGCTCTAAAGTATGATACAAGGGAGGGTCTGAATCCCACGGGATTTGGCAATCTGTGATTTGTGAATAGTCTGAAGAAAATGCTCTTGTTTCTATTCCAGATGTTTCCTCATAATCAAGACTCCTGCCAGAGATCTTTTCGCCAGGTGTACTGCTAATGTATGCACTATTAGTTAAAAGGGAAGAGGCTATGTGAGCTGGCAGAGCTGCATCTTCAGGACCAAGAATATTAATGGAGCTCTCGAGAGGTTCTGTGTCAGAATGCATCTCATCCATGGCAGAAACATAGATGTCTATACAAGACGAAGGTCTTCTGGAGTCTGGGGCGATGGACAAGGTGCTAGTAGGGGGTAAAGGAGCCTTTCCTTCTTTTGCTATTGAGTGGGAACTGATTGCCCTATGCAGGCTTGGCGATCTTTCCTTAAAAATACTTTCCAACTTTTCCAACCCACACTTGTCCTTCATATTGGTTGCATAGAAGGAGTGGCTTCGCATGCGGGGTGTGATAGTAGGTGACGTTGGGGACATGGACTCCTCTCCTGTGGGATCAATACTCTCTTGAAGCTTGTAGGCATTTCCTTCCTGGCTGTTGAAACTACTCTGCCTCACAATGTAGGCTGCATCAGTACAGTCAGATGAGGTCCTGGATCGTATCTTGGTCGTCTCGCCTCTCTCAATGCCAGTAATTTTTTCTAAGGCAGTCACCATTCGTCCCATCATGTCTTCCAGCTGAGCAAGCCTGATGTCAACGGTCTGCAGAGAGGCCTTCATGCAGTGCTCTCTCTCATTTACCTCTTCCAGTCGCATGGCCATGTTCTCCACCCTTTAGAAAGGGAAGAATTAAACAGGTAAATTTCTACAAAGCAGTGATGTTCAGCTAATCCATCACCAAGCCAGCTGGAAACAAATACATTTCAAACCTTAAAGCCAATGTACACCACCTCATCTGCTTCAAAATCCTGCTAAAAGAGGTTTTGCAAAAAAAACCAAAAAAAAACCAAAAAAAACCAAAACAAAACAAAAAAAAATCACACACTCAGAGAACTGCTCCAGTGAGTTAAACCAGGGGTACCAGCTGTGCAATGAAGAGGGGGGTTTGGGTGTGCCTCAGTCCAGGGACAGGAGACTTATTACATAAATGTTACTCTGACTTACAGAGAATGCCTCTCTGCTTCCAAAGAGTCTAAGTAGGTTATTATGAATGAATAACAGTTATAGCAGATGCCACATGATGTTGTCCCCAGTCATGCCAAAGGCAGGCCCATCACAGTTAAATGCAGAGCTAAATGAAGTAAAGAAAGCAGGCAAAGTGCCGCAGAGGATAGGCACTGTTATATTTTTTCTTAGTGTTCTCCCCAGATTTGCACTACCTAGTCCTGTGTGGATCTAAAGAGATAGTTTCTTTGTTCTCTGATTAATTTTTAGCTCAGATTTATAGAAAGAATATATCAGCTATTTTGTTGAATATATATATTATTGTGTTAAATATGCATGAAAACTGCAAGAAGGAGAAGCACTGATCAAGCCAAATACAGCCTGCAATAGGGTACATGGACTAAGATTACTCCATTACTGTGATTGTGCTTTAGGTAGTCTGTATTCATAGCTTAGGGACTGAAATGATGGATTTTGAAGTTACTTTTCACCTGCTATCATAATATAGAAATAAAAAGTTAGATTAAAATATGAATAGGTAATAATTGAATGTAGATGTGGTATTTTTAGTTTAATTTAATTTAAACTTCAGTATGTCTTTCCTAGCCCATTGATCTGTCAAATTTTAAAATATTTTCAATTTTTAGGGAATTGTGTACAGATTTATGCCAGTATCTTCTAACCACTTCAATTTTCTGACTTCTAAAACATATCTTCTGAAGGGTTTATAGAGAGTCTGAAATTTTACATGATGAAATTGCCTGCAGCACATAAGAAACTTCTATAATTATTTTCTCTCTTTGTTATCCATATGATAGGCTGAGACTTCCACTTTCTGTTGAAGAAGCACTAAAAGCAACAAGATTATGTATTTATCTTTGTCTTATAGGTTATTATTCTGGTTTTCCCCATTGCTGTAGACTTTGAAAAATGATCATAGAGGCAAAAGATAACAAAGGGCACAATTTTCCACAGTTTTTTTTCTTCGCAGGTTTCTTACTCTCTTTCAGTTAGTGCAATTCATGCTCAAATATTACTAGGCACACTGCTATAGTTAATAGGTACACAAATCATTGCCAGGATTTCTGATGAGGTAAATATAATCTTCTACTATTGCTAGCTATTTTTTCAACAGGACAAGTGATTTGGAACTGACAACACTATAACCACTCTTATTTTAGCAAAGAATAGAATATTGGATAGCATTAATGCCTCGTTACCTAATCTTAGATCTTTTGCTGGTAAAACACTGAAGTCTGACTACCTTGTGGTGATGAGCAACAGAACCTGCCCACACAGGAGAGGAGAGGAGAGGACAAGGAGGAGTGTGACTCAGCTCCCTACAGCAAGTCTCACAATCCTGGGAAATACTGGCTTTTCCTTTTGAAGTCTGTGAGTTTTGAAAGCACAAGAACAACAAATTAAATGTGCAGCAGTAACTGTATTGCTATCTTCAGTCTTCAATAGATGAATGATCAAGTAATCACTGCTAAGAAATGAACTGGTAGCTTCAAGGAATTTCATTCTACTCATTATCATTTAGGCACCACTCTGTTTCTAGTTCTACCAACTTCTCCAACAAAACAGATTAATGTTATTGCAAGCACAGGATGTAATTCCATAGTGAGAGCAGTTTATATGGGAAGCAGTTGAATTTTCACTCATGTTATTACTTATCTGAACTGCTATTTTATGAAAGCAATTATACTTTTGAAATATTTATTAGCCAATAATTGAGTCCTTCACCCCAGATTCAGATTCTATAACAACTCTTCCAAGATGATGAACAGATAAAACATCGCAATTTTAGGGTTGTCAGACACAAGGAAGCATTTTACTGGATTTTACTGGAGAATTACAGCTCAGATTACATCCCACCAAAAAACCTTCCACCCCAGCAACAGTTACTAAGATTGGAGTGAATTTATAACATTCTTTAGAGCTAACTGGATAATCTGGTTGTGGTCTTGGTGTTTTGTTGTTGTTGTTTTTTTCATGGTTTTGGATTGATCTTTTTATATCTTTCCTGCTTTGACAGCTGTACACAAGTGAAATAATCTTCAAAACAAACATATCCAGCTGGTCCATGAGTGGAACTGTCCATAGTGAGGTAAGTTTTGCGTCTTGCATTCACGTGAGGGTTATGCAAGGCTACTGAACACTACCAATGCATCCCAAGGAGAACCTAGAATAGTACCTTGCTGGTAGGTGTTCATGTATTTGTTCTGCCTTCCCTGAATATGATCTAGCAGCTACTGTCAGAGGCACAGAGCGTCAAACAAGGTGAAGAGAGACTTTTGAGTTATGTGGTCTATTGGTTGCTATGGAACTGATGACAAATGTGATTGCATTGATAGCAGTGGAAAATTTACAGAAAAACGTAGCAAGATAAGGACAGAGCAATCTGGGTTTGGAAGCCAGGGGTAACCAGAGACGTGCATGAATAACTGAAAAATACATACATGTGTTTACCTTTCATGAACCCTGATGACAGAATTTTATTCACAAAAGGAATGCTTGAAAGATGATGGTCTCCAACCCCAAAGATACTAGCTAAGTCATCCTTAGTTATATATACTGCATATGGCTACTCCTGAATATTTAACTAACATTTATGTTATTANTTCTTGGGAAAATATTCTTGCTCTCAGTGAATAGACAGCCTGACCTGTATTTAATTTAGGAACATAGTTATGAATTTAAACACAATTTCAAAATAAGAATGTCCAAGTTTTGCTTTGGATTTTTTTTCTCCATGTGTATTTAGGAGCAAGTATAAACCTTCTAGCAAACCTCACCACAACCATTTATGGTGCGTCCTTTGCACCTGTGCTTTTCCTTACAGCAACATTTATTCAACATATTAAAAAGTGCCAAGCCATGCTAACAGAATGAGAAGAGAAAAANTCCATGAGTGGAACTGTCCATAGTGAGGTAAGTTTTGCGTCTTGCATTCACGTGAGGGTTATGCAAGGCTACTGAACACTACCAATGCATCCCAAGGAGAACCTAGAATAGTACCTTGCTGGTAGGTGTTCATGTATTTGTTCTGCCTTCCCTGAATATGATCTAGCAGCTACTGTCAGAGGCACAGAGCGTCAAACAAGGTGAAGAGAGACTTTTGAGTTATGTGGTCTATTGGTTGCTATGGAACTGATGACAAATGTGATTGCATTGATAGCAGTGGAAAATTTACAGAAAAACGTAGCAAGATAAGGACAGAGCAATCTGGGTTTGGAAGCCAGGGGTAACCAGAGACGTGCATGAATAACTGAAAAATACATACATGTGTTTACCTTTCATGAACCCTGATGACAGAATTTTATTCACAAAAGGAATGCTTGAAAGATGATGGTCTCCAACCCCAAAGATACTAGCTAAGTCATCCTTAGTTATATATACTGCATATGGCTACTCCTGAATATTTAACTAACATTTATGTTATTATTATTAAATAATAAGTGTTAATTTGAGGTTCATTCATCATACAGAACAGCACCATGTTCTGGGAGTAAACCTACTAGAAACATGACAAAATCATATCAGTCAAACACTGTGCACATAGGAGGATATGGCCTGGATAAATACAGCCATAATCTGGTCCTTAAGATGTTTTAAAAAGTGAATCTTTCTTTTCTCTCATATTCTTGGGAAAATATTCTTGCTNTTCTTGCTCTCAGTGAATAGACAGCCTGACCTGTATTTAATTTAGGAACATAGTTATGAATTTAAACACAATTTCAAAATAAGAATGTCCAAGTTTTGCTTTGGATTTTTTTTCTCCATGTGTATTTAGGAGCAAGTATAAACCTTCTAGCAAACCTCACCACAACCATTTATGGTGCGTCCTTTGCACCTGTGCTTTTCCTTACAGCAACATTTATTCAACATATTAAAAAGTGCCAAGCCATGCTAACAGAATGAGAAGAGAAAAAGAGGAGGCTACATGTAAAACATGCATCAAGGTGTGCTGCTGAAGCTCAAAAATTTATAATACTGAAACAAATGTGGACTTTACCAAGACAATATTCAGTAATGAGATTAGAACTCAGAACCTGGCAAAGATTTTATATTACTTGCAATAAGCCTTTTTAATTATGGTTTGGGAGATGAAGACTTGCTAGCATTCATTTCGGTTTATTTATTTTTAACCTTTGCACACTAGTTTATCAATAATTTAATTAAAATAATACTTTAATGGGAGTAAGGCACTCTTCAGAAGTAGATCTCTTAATTGAATGATAGAATTAGGTTCACAAGTCTCTTTGTTGACCTATGTCCATTTCTAAGACATCATTTATACTTAAGAATTCTTTTCAACAGCCACAAATACCATTGTCAGGAAAGTCACTTACAGAGATATCACTAAGCCTGTGATAGGTGATTGTGGAATAGTTTTATTTAAATAAAATATAGAAAGCAGTTTCCAAGACTGTAATAGGGTACTTTGCCTGACATCTTTTGGTAAAGCAGTGCTGATACAAGCAGCCAGCCAGCTTTTCCGGGTGCAGTGGTTTTTCCTGGCTGAGGAAGTTGGGTTGCCATGGCTGCATTCTCACTGGAGCCTAATGCCACTTAACTCTTTATGACCACGGAGAGATGCCACCAGAGTCACAGACTTTTCCTGATGACATTTTCCATGTGTGGGTGGGCCTGGCAAGGTCAGTCGCTTTTACCAACACAAAGCTATTTCTGTGCACTTCAGCCTGCCAGCTCTGAAATCAAGATAATAGCTATGTCATCATCCACACAGAGGCTGTAAGGGTAATTGCACTGCAGATTATAAAGTGCTGTACTAATGGATACCACAGAGTACCAGAGATGACATAATAATATCTGCTCTAACCAGTTTATCTGCTTTTCAAATACTGTTATAATGTGACCCTGCTTCTTTTGAAATCAACAAGAGGTTTTGCACAGGTATGAAAGAGTTGAGACCTGTTCACATGGAACAAATACTTACTAAAGTGATTGTTTCAGTGGCTTCATGCCAGATACGAAAAATAATACAGTCTTTTTTGATCATATTACACATCTTTGTACTAGTCAAGATGTAATACAGTGATTAGAAAGGAAGATTCTCCACAAAAGGTCGTGATTCTTCCACTGCAATGAAGTGAATTTGTCCAACTTTGCTTTCTGCACAGGTCTCCAGGAGATTCACCAATCATACTTTGATAAATGTATCCAAGGGAAACACCTTACAGCCTTGTACTGCTTTATGTTTTTCCACTTAGTCCATAACTTCCTCTGATATTTATCAGTAACCTGATGCTAGTTCCACAAGTTTGTGTGAGATCTCAGTTAGAGGGCTACTGTAGCAGAGCATCTCACCTCCCCCCAAAGAGCTTATCTGTTGCTTGTTAGCCAGTCAGATAACTCAAACAGGACAAGCCATCTTGTATGTCACAGAGTATAACCTTGTACAATCACTGAGTGATTTTGGTGCCGTGGTCACTGGTCTGCATCTCCCACCTGCCAAAAAAAGTCTTACTGTTGAAGTGAGATCTGGCAAGATAGGCTGAATTTCTGACTGGCAGCCACTAGATTTACAACTATAAAAGCCACACAAAACCTTCACAAAGCAGAAATCTTGTATACATTTTTC
>VZTR01010489.1:0-17002 GCA_013400775.1 Chaetops frenatus | reverse complement strand
TGTTACCTTCCCCGCGGGCGGAAGTCAAAGAGGGCTTCAAACTTCCCGCTCCTAAAAATGTAAGCTTCACAAAGATGCCTCTAATTTTCAAGTGGCTACATGAAGTGCCCATCTTAAAATTAGCCAATCCGTGGGCTCCTCACCTCTGCTGGAAACTGTGCCCCGGCGGAAGTAGAAAAACAAAGAACCCCCCCAGGAAGGAGGAAAAAAAAAGTTGTTGTCCTTTAAACCACAACACAGTTACTGTGTAGTAATCTATTTTGCATGTTGTCCTTTCAGTAGGCCTAAAGGTGACATGAGGATGATGCATAACCTTACTGTGGGTGTTGTTTGGGTTGGGGGAGGGAGGTTTAGGTGAGTGCTTTAAATTAGTCAGTATAATTCTTGCAGAAGTGCAAGCAGTTTATAAATTCTCTTGGTTTTTTCTGGGAGTTATGGTATTCATATGTCATATGCCATGCATCTGTTCATATTATCTTGTACTCCCCTTTCTGTTTGCAGTGAGGTTTTTGAGTTAATTTGAATTCTGTTGATATAATTGACATATATATATGTCACTTGTTACTCTTAAACGTGATTCAGCCGGATACAAGTCCTCACCCAGCATCTTCACAAAGCCCTGAGCTTGCAATTAATTTTTGAGCCCCAGAATTCCTAATCCAACACTGTTTTTAATCTAGGGAAAAGCAGTATCTCTTAGAAGTTAGTGCTGAGTGGCTTTTTAATAAGAGCAGTTTTTGCTAAAAGTGGTGAGACCACTAAACTCATTTCACTTGTAATTTAAACCAAATTTCAGTCTAAGCCTCCAGAAGTGAAAGGTTACTGCATTAGCCACCTATACCCTTTGTGTTCACATAAAATTAAACTAAAACTAAATCTCAATTTCATATGGCCTAGAACATGCCCCTTGTTAATTAGTAACAACATAGAAAGTCTGAACCAAGAGTAAGAAAATTTGTATTTAAAAATTGAAAGATTAAAGAGTTATCTCTCTCTTTGGTTTATAGTAATGGAAACAATTTTCATGGCTTCAGAGTCTAATCTTGGCTGAACTTGTGAAAAAGACAGTTAAAAATATTATTTTAAATGTGCACAATGAGACTGCAGACAGCAACTTCTTTAAAAGTTCATATGATAAGATTTTGCATAGCTAGATAAGAAAAAAAAAGAGTGTAGATGGAGCAAGAAGGAGTCACTGGCACACTGAACACAAACTGTCCGTGAGGTGATAGTGGAAAAGTACTGCCCTGCTGGTTGAAAAATGAGATTTAATGCTCAAAGCCACAGGCTGAAACCATTATTCACAACTGGTGCTCACTTTTTGATCCCAGAGAGTAATAGATTTCTCTATAAACTGATGAGTACAGCTCATATAATTCTTATTTTATACCCATTAGAAAACTGACGGAGAAAAAAATTTCTTTCTTCTCAGCAGCCAAAAAACCTATGTGCTTCCCTGCCATTAGATCAGGTTCCTGACCACTTCCCTTCTGCCTTGGTCCCTTCCATCCCTCCTGCCCCTAGCACAGTAGTCAGAGTTTCCTCATCTTCTCTTTGAAGCAGGATTTCATCAATCATGGTAGTAGTAGTCTGCTCTTGTAATCAAGGCTAAGATCCATCAAGTGTTGTGGCTGCAGCAGCTCCTTTCAAGCTCCAGAGCAGCTCAGGTTTCTGGGCCTTTTCTGAGGTTCAGTGCCCTTGTAACAGCAGTGGCTCGGTGGCTGAAAATACCTTCAGCTCCTTCTGAAAAGGTGATTTGCAATTCCCATGGAAACATGGTCACAGCAGCCATTGTATGAGGAATCACTCGGGCTCCGTGCAGTGCCATGATGTCTTATTGATCCATGAGCACTACTGAAAAAAGGAGGGAAGGAAGGAAGGAAAGAGGAGAAATTGGCAGTGACATATGTGCATGTGAAAAGAGCAAGGGAGGAAGGAGGAAACATGAGGATTTGCAGAAGTCAGGATCTTACTGTGCTGGCATTGAGAAGAGCAAACGAAATGTGGGTGCCTACAACAAGCCCTGTGTATGGGCACACACACTGCAGAATGTTTTGACGGGTCTGAGGCTGCTTCTTGGACCGTCATTTTAAAGGTTGCTAAAAAACAGGTGGCTTTGTATAACCAGCTCAAAATTGTATAAAATGAACAAATTCTTAAATTCTTACTCCTTTTTTTTTACTGGGTTGTTTTTTTTTTTTTATTCCCTTTCAAACTGCAAGGACATTTCCTTAGAAAATGCTGGAGGAAAGCCTACTGATAACTCAGAAGGTAAAATAACATATGAGTTATTAAAAGGTCTTTTCACAGAAGTGGGATTAATTTCCATATCCCTTAGGAATCCCTGCACATGCTGTTATCACACAAATGGCATTTTGGTGGGTGGGTTAAAAATTAGTTAATAAAACTAAATTTAAAAATGATTGGGCTGTAGTTCAGGAGAGCTAGCCAACACACTTGAAAAGAATAAAGTCCCCAGCAAAGTCAAAGCAAAATCTGTAGTCTGTTTTTCATCTGAAGATATTATTTAATCCATTTTTGTACTAAACATTGATAGCTGAACATGCATCAAAATAAATTCTTATTTAGTCTTGACCTTAAGAAATGCTGTGCACCTGAATTGTTCCCATTTAAATAGCAGAGAAAAATGCACAGAAGAAAATTACATTTTCTGCAGGAAATACCTTATTGCAGTGGGATTTTCATTCATTCTTAATTACAGAAGAAGGGGTGTGAAGGGTAATTCTAGCTACATTCTTTAATGTCAATATAGGACTTTCTTTAAATCCTTTTATGCGTATGTCTTTCCTGTAATTTTCAGACCATTTATTTCTAATTATATATACATTCTACAGTACCTGGAATATGCTGTGCTAATACAAACATCACCTATCTTCTACAGGTGCTATTTTTTATTTATGTGGCTTATTATTAATTCCCCTAAAAGCAAGAATTACCACCAGCTCCTTGAAAGGGAGATAACATATACATCCTTCTGGAGCACTGGAGACTTTTAAGGACTCCATTAGGGGTTATGTTATTTCTTGGGACACCACTCTACTGTAATAACAGAACAGTTCACTCAAAATTGTAGGACTGTGGTGCACAAGGCAATATTTTCAAACATTGTGTTGGTTGGGATATGAGAGAGCATCAAGCCATTTGTTCTCTATGATTTGTTTTCCCCCAGTGGCCCTAGTAAATAAATACTTGTGCAACAGCAAACAGAGAAAGATGCTGGGATTGCTATCTTTCATGACTATTAAAATGACAGTGGGTTGAAGAGAAGGCAGATAAAGCTTGAGGATTTGGTGTCTGTTCTTTTGCAGCTGATGAGACACAAAAAACTTCCTTAGCATTTTTGGTCCTTTGATGATATAGAGTATTTGTGGACCTTCCCATTTTCTCCTGTCATGACATTGCAGTTCTATTTCTCGTCAAAAGAAACCAAACATTTCCGTCCTTTTTTGTTGCATTCCAGGTAGTAACAGGGTCTTTTAAGCCTTCTTCTTCTCCTCCTAGGGTTTCTATTTCAGTTCATGTCATAGCAGACTATTATTCCCATGATGGTGGTGTGCTTGAACTATATTAAATGTTGTTTCTTTGTGATTTTATGGGAAAAATCACAATTGTCCAATCCAATTTTGCAAAATCATTTCCTCAATGACCTTTCTGTCCAGCAAACACCAGTAATGCCTCTCCTTTTCAACATTCTGTTTGTCACACACCCTGTTCTGTTTTATTATACTGATAAAACCTTTTTCTCCTGAACTCAAACTCAGACACTAGAATTAGAAAATAGGAATATATCAATCCATTTCAATGCTACAGTATATAATTAAGCTGTATCCCATTTGTTTGTAACATGGCAACAGTATAAACACCAGCTGAACCTGATATTTCCAGATGGATTACACAGAAATATTACTGAAAGTTGTGCTGGTTATCCTGGGAGCATCTCTCTTACCAGTAACACTGTTGGGTATTTGTAGGAATTAACCAGAGGCAAGCAGAAATTGTTATTTTGGAATTGTTTCAATTTAGGACTTCCAGTACTCTTGTTACCCCTGACATACTTTACCAGTCCCTAGATACCCCCCAACTGCTACTAACACTGAGAACTCACACCTGTATTGGAGTTTTTCCACCAAAAATTCCTACCAATTTCCTTAGCTAGCTTCTCCCTTTCTCCAATTCCTTCCATCTATGAAAAGCCTTCAGATATGCCATTTTTCACACCATTAGGGTCATCATCTTTCCCATATCCCTTTGGTCCATTTCCCATAAACAGCAGTCACCAACTAGGCAGATCTGCCAAATTGTATCCCAAATCTGCCGTTGAGTGAAAGACCTCATGGTCATAATAAATTTTTTTTCAAATATAAAAAAATACATTATTAAGTAGTCAGGTGTATCATATAATTGAGTTTCTCAGTGAAAGTTTAGATGTTCTTCACGTTGCAATCACAGGATCTGTGAACCTCCCTGGGCTGTGGGCCCAGATGTCTTTGGCCTTTCTTCCTGTAACGTGGCTCTTGTTTGTCATGGGGGAAGTGAAGTGGCCTGAAGATGAGCCCAGCAGCTCGGAATTTAGGTCGCCCTAAGGACAGAGAGGAGCCACACCTGTAGCTCCCACTGATCAGTGTGAAACCACAATGTTTCCTGCTATGGAAGCAGCACCATGCTTCAGTCTCAGCAGACTCATTCTTTGTGGTTCTAGGGTAGCATCACTCTGCCAATTCGCTTGTCCTTTCTCAGATTTCCTGTAAAACTTCCCTGCTGAGAGGATGAGATGCCAACAAAATGAGCCAAAAAGGAGCAAAGTTAAGAAAAATGAGGGCCTCTAAAAGGTTCCAAAAAGTAACATTTGAGAACAGGGGCAACTTTAAAAAATGTCTTCAGGTTGCATTGGAAGCAACCAATGTTCATTAAATATTAGAAAGAAAATTTAATTACACTAAGCATCCTGCCTATTTTCCCGTATACCTTTCTTCTTTCATGAGTAACAATGAATGTTTCTTTCCATAAGGCAGAAAAATGAGGCTGAAATGATTTTCTATTTCAGCTCTTGGTTTTTAATGGAACATTTTACTGAAATTTCCATTAAGCCTTTCTGTCCTATAATACAAACAGTATTGTTATAGGTATTGCTCTTAAAAGGGAATTTTTATACTCAGTTTTGCCATCTGTTTTAAACTGCACGGCAGCTCCAGGCAAGAAAATCCTGCCAAATTATGTTAATATTTGCAACAAGCTTGCTTCATTAAATAACCTAGTTGCCCCTACTTGGTAAATAAAATCAGTTGTGGTTTTACAGATTCCCATCCATCATGAGATCATGTATTCTCATGATCTTATGGTCATGAGATACTAGATGACCCCTGATGTGTCTGGTTGTAAGGAAATACTAAAAGGCTACTACCTGAACTTCTTCATGTGATAGTTAAGGGTGAAATACGACCAAGCACCCACATCCTGATGGCAAGAGGGAGACAGAGATGGAAAGGAGATAGAAAAGGACTGTGTAAGTCCCTGATAGGCTGGGGAATGTTTAATTTCTGAGTAAAATCAATTTTAAAAATTGTGAATCCCAGAATATGCACACAGGCTTTCTTGTTCATCCAAAAAGTACAAATATTTTTTCAGTAGGCTTATTGCTCCAAAGAGGTTAGGAAGAGCAAGTCTGTTGAATGAGAATGTTGGTGATCTACTTCTGTTGCTCTCAGATGATCTCACTAGATTATGATGGAGATGATGCATATCAATATTTTAGGAGAAAAATGAAGGACATCAACCTCTCTAGAGTGTAACTTTCATTGCAACCCTGAAGCCCCAAGATAAAATATAAACATATATGAAACAATTGAAAAACAAAATATCCTGAGTTTTCCTCAGAAGAGGCTCTGATTATTGATTTGGTTACTGTTGTGTTCCAAAATTGAAATTAAGTAAATGTCCAATTATAAGCATGACATCTTAATGAAGTTGGCAACAAAACTGTTGCTAAGACCATTGAATTAGGATTTGAATTCAGATGTTTACATGAACTTTCAAAGATATACATCTCAGCCCATCTTTTCCATTTACTTGCTCCCAGCATGTCTGTTGGTCTTTTTTCTTATTCTAACAGGCCAGAGCTAGGACAGCCTGGACTTGGGACTAACCTCACAGTGAATTTTCTTGTGTTTAGTAGGTGAGTAGATACCTCTTCCTATTAGTAGTCAGGGATGAGAAGGTAGGGCTTGTGTTTTCTGCAGGCTTCACTTCTTGTGGATGTGGATATTTTTTGGTAGCTGGTTTTGGGGTTTTTGATAAATGAAAAAAATATCAGTGCATTTTCAAAGCTAAAGAGGCTTTTCTTTTGAAGTTGCTCTGCATCCTTGAAACACCATATACTCTGTATTTTAAGCCAATGACCTGTAAGTGCCGAGTGTTGTGATCTTCTCTTCATGATGAGGGTGGTAACAGAGCACGAGGTGCTTCATTCAGTATGAAGGAACTCCTGGTCTGTTGATGAGAGCACCTAAGTGTGTAGAAAGTGGAGTTGAACCCAACTGTTCATCCTCTCAGCTTTGCCAAAGTTTTTTTTTAAGCTGACTGCAGAAATTTTATATGACACTTCTGGATATAAAACATCAAAGAGATGTGATGGATTTTAGTTATTTTCCTGGCATAGCAGTAGGCATAAAGATAAAAATATTTATTTCTAATTTTTGATACAGGCAGAGACATAACTCTTGTCTGTTCATATCTATGTACAGAAATGGGAGAAATTTCTTTTGACTTCCTACTTCATGTTCTGAATCTTTGTATCGTGAATTGAGGCCTTCAAATTCAGTGTGCTGCTTTCCACGTAATTTAATCATTGGCTATTTCAGCCCACTGCTTTATTTGAGAAAAGCCCCATGATCCAAATTATTTGTGTTGTAAATAACATAATATGCGCTCATCAGTTTGATCACTTTTGCTTCTTTCAATAGGTTTGATTGGATTCAGTCTCTGGACGTTTAAAAACTGCCAGATAATCAATAGGGATGCTGGAAATACTGAATGAGATTGATGAGGAAAGATCCTTGGTAATAAAATATTGGTAATGTTCTCTTTTAGGCACTGTATATGAGACTTGCTCTAGGGAACCCTATGATATGTTTGATGTTGGTCATATAGGGAACCTGTTTGTAGAAGCACTCTTCAGTAGTTGCCAACCTTGTGTTATTTACCTGTCATAATGAACAGGAAATGAACATTGCAGATCATTCTACATGTCAGGCATTCCTTCTGCTCAGCAGAGGCTGCCCAAGTGAGTGAAAATGCTATCTTTATAATCATGTCTATAGAAAGAATGTAATTCGGGTAATTAACATTATAAAATGTCGAATAGCCCTCTCTCTACAATGACCTACATGCTGTCCTCACTGTTATCATCAGAGAGTCATAGAACATCCTGAGTTGGAGGGGATCATTGAGTTCCACTCCTGCCCTGTACCAAACCATCACCAAGAGTCACACTGAGAGTACTGTCCAAACACTTCTTGATCTGTGTCTGGCTTGGTGCTGTGACCATGTCCCCAGGGAGCCTGTTCCAGTGCCCAGCTGCTCTCTGGATGAAGAACTTTTCCTAATATCCAGCCTAAACCTCTCCTGGCACAGTGTCATGAAATTTCCTCAGGTCCTACAGATCAGTGCCTGCCCCTTCACTTCCCCTCATGGGGAATCATATGCTCTTTCAGATATATGCTGAGAAGATTCTATTATAAATAACTTTTTAAAGTTTTGTAATAAACTTTCATGCAAGGTAGATGAGCTCTGTTTGACAGAAAGAACTGTGATACTACAAGTACTTTGGAGAGAGTTGATGACTTCAGCTTCTGATTTATAATACATGGATGAGTGCACTGTAAATGGACTACTAATTCTCTGTACCTTCTGTTTTGCTTGGTTGAACTGGCTGATGGACATCAGTGAATTCTCAGCATTATTTTGTCAGAACACAAGTTCATGCCCATGACCTTGGCCTGGCTTTTTTCCTTGATGATTGCATTGCACTAAGTGACTCTGCAATGTGCTTAGAGAAGTGTTTTTCCATGTTGTTTTGTTTACAAAAATCTAAATTTGGGATGGAACTTTTTACATATAATATTATTGAACCTTGCCCTGAGGATACTGAGATCACACAACAAAGAAAAAACTGGCAGCAGTCATTACCTTCACTCTTCTGATTGAGCTCTGAAAAGTGGGATATGGTGAGTGGGAACTCGAAGCTAGTTCATGGAAATATTTAAAATATTAGAGTGGTTTATATACAGTCAGCAACTATTAAGTTGCCCTAATAAGTTCTTTCTAAAGTGACACTGAATTTTACTATGGTGTATTCTGCCAGTTGTCAACACATGGAAGGCATAGTTTGGATCCTTGGGTATCCTTATCAGAAAATATTTTTTTCTGTACTGATAGAGCAAAATATGTTTGTAAGAAGGGAAGAAAAAAAGTCTAGGAAAAAAGTGGATGTCTGAAACTGATTGAATGCATGCTTCAGGGAATATTCTGGATAAACTGTTTAAGAATGGTTTTCTTTAATAAAATAGTAATGATAAGAGGCTGACTTCAAATCTGAATAGGTCACAAGTGAAATGAGTTTGATGGTCTTACCTAATCCCTTTGGATATTTATCCACGTTACAGTCTTCATGTACAGTTTGATATAACTTGTAATTTCAGTTTGACTTCAGTCAGTAGTCTTAGGAGTGAAATTACAGGTTGTTTCATCTCAAAGCTGAGGTGAAGAGACAAACAAGATTGTGAGAATGCCTTCCTCCCTGTATTGTTTCTATACCAAGACAGTGTTACAAAATAGTGATTTTCAGGCATGCTCAATTCGCCTTCATATAAAAAAGATAATTTTTCCAAGAGTAAGGGTAATTTAAGTGGCCTTACTTTTAAATAGCCATTGTGCAAGTTAAATCTGCTTAGGGAGTAGGATGTTATGATCACTATGCACTCTGCAGTCTCATTTTTGTTTGTTTCTAACAATGCCATGTTCTTTGGGCAGCTGCACCAGTATTTTCCCTTGTGCTTTGTCTACAGTAGATTTCTCCATGCTTCCCCAATGGCATATTGGTCACATTATCCCTGGAAAGCCAAGAACTGAAATATCATGTAAACATGCACATATTTTTTTCATAAATTGCATTAGTGATCATACATGGGAGTTTAACTGGCCTTGAAATTCTAGTGACATCGGTAAGTCAAAAACCTAGACCTATAGAGGTAGAGCAAGTTGCTCATAACACCAAGGCTGTGGGTTCAATCCCTGTGTGGGCCATCCTCCACCTAAAACCTGGCCTTGACGATCCTTGTGGGTTCCTTCCCAAAGAATATTCTGTGACCTGTGTGTACACTGGAAAAATATCAGCTGGCATGCTGATGCTGGAACACGAGCTGCTGTTGCCAGGGGGGCAGTGGTGCAGTGCTGTGGCACCTCTCACAACCCTGACACGGAACCCCAGGCAGGCTGGGCTGGCAGGGAGGTGGCTGACGGTGAAAGGCGGCACCTTGGTGCTGCTGCTCTCCATCACCCAGGCAGGGCTGGCAAACAAGGAGAGGACAGGGCCCTTGGCAGCCTCCCCTGCTTCTATGCTGGCACCTCACCTGCTGCACCTTCCAGCACAGCAGACCCAGCAGATGCGTGTGTGACAGCGCACCTCCAAGCTCTTGAGGTCTGGTGAAATTGGTTTCTAAGAGAAAGCGTAAACACACTTTGGAGGCCTGAAGTCAGTTTCGTGTTTTGTTGATGTTTCATTTTGTTTAATCTAAAGAGGAGGCTGAAGTGATGTTTTTCGTTCTCTTTATTCTGTAAGTCTCTGTTGAAACTGGAAAGCCATGAGTGGTTCTGTGATTTGCCTGTGGAAAAATACAAAAAGAAAGATATTATTTCATGGTATGTTGGGAAAGTTATGTTGGCTGTTACACCATTTATGAGGTAGAAAAGAAACAAAAGCAACAAAAATTACATTTTTTAGTTCTTACTTTTATCAAAATTGTTAACTGCATAATTCGGTTCTGTTACAAAATCAGGAATACACAAAATTTTAAAATCCAAGCAAAATAACAAAAACTAGGGGTCACACTATAACTTTCTGTTTGTTTTCTTGTCACCAAGTTCTCCCTCCAAAACATTGCAAGGACAGCTGTGTAAAGTAAAGAAATTGCAGATCTAAAGAAGCAAGAAGTAAGTGAAAAAAAAATCCAAATTTGTCATACAGGATGTTTGCTGTGCGGACTGTGTCTTATTCAATAAGGAAATCCTGAATGCTTGCAGTTAATTATTTATCCTTGAAAATATGTGCAATGTTCCCGTCATTCATTTGAGCCCTGCTGGTAACAGTTTGGGGGAGGTTTGTGGAATTCCCTTCTGGTTCTGTTATGTTGAGGTGACTGGTTTTGATACCCTGGATGTCCAGGTTTAGTTATTCCTGCTTTAGGATGCACGTGGATTTTCAGACTTACAGAGATGCTCAGTCTTACTTATTCGTTGACATTATTTAGTTGTTTCTGGTGAATTCAGATATTGGATTTCAAGGTGTTTTTCCATTCTTGAGAGACCTGTGGGGCATTTAACCTACATCAGACCTGAGGAGTCTGAGGGTTCTTCAAGGAACAAAGAATTTCCAGATAGTTTCCTGTAGGATGTGTCAAGGGCAACACAGACAAAAGAGTGATGTCTCCTTTAACAGCTTGATAAGTATCTCAGGATATTCTGCAAGATTCAGTACTGTTTCTACAGTGTACTCTATTCCCATTCAGCATAATATGGCTCAATATACTGTATGTGACAATGGTGAAGACTTATCTTTGCCCTGAGGGCTAAGTGCTGTAACACTTCTCAAGTGATAGGCTTGATAGAAGCAGAGGCAATGATCTGCTAAAAAGTCACATTAAATATGTGTGAGAATTAAAAATGTAGGTCTGTGTTTATCTTGACTTTTATTTTAAAAGTTTCAAAGCCCTATTTAGTTCCAGCATAGAAATCCATTGTAAGGTAAAATAAATCATTCTTGTATTGACCATTTTTTCATGTCGTTCTATTGAGGCTCCTTCCCAACTGAGTTCCTTATTGAATT
This sequence comes from Chaetops frenatus, assembly GCA_013400775.1. NCBI lineage: Eukaryota > Metazoa > Chordata > Aves > Passeriformes > Picathartidae > Chaetops > Chaetops frenatus. The sequence goes on along the minus strand of VZTR01010489.1, from coordinate 5,883 downwards.
GTATTTCTATGAGGGTATTGTAGGTTAGCAGCACATTTTTATGATACACAAAAGAAATGCCTTCTGAATTTCCAATGTCTTGCATATTGTTCCCTATAGAAGCAGCATCTCTGAAATATGGAATAAATCAAAACAGAAACAGCTGGCTCTTTGCTTACTGCTGTTATTCTTTAAGTTTACATTTCCTAAAAAAACTTGTCCTGCCTTTCTTAGTGGATTAATTTATAATAAACCTATCCTTCGCAGAAACCTTAAATATTTTCAGCTATGCTGTCTCATGGATAGAAACAATAAATATAATTAAGTGCTAAACCTCTACAAATCTGTTTGTATATAAACAAATAGTGCTGTCTGCACACTCATGAAGTCTGTGCCCATAATCAAACATCTGATGGCACATAGTCCTGTGGTAAGCTTCTAAAAAGCTTAGAAGTTAGTGTGGTGTGGTATTAGGTGTGTTCAATTACTTTTAAATATTGTTAAGAATCAGTTAACTCTAGGATCAGTTTCCAGCAGTTTCCCTGGAAAAATTAAAATACTGCAGGTGAAGTTCGTAGTCTATATTGCTGCAGCCAAATAGGAGCATCTCCATTAGTAAGAACTTCTTTGTTCATGATTGTAGCCCCGTGTCAAGGTAGTTATTTAGAACAGAGCACATGTATTTAACTGAATTTTGTTACTTTGAAAGCAGTTGGGATGCAAACCTGTTTGCCCAAGAACAAGGCCTGCAGGCATGGGCATTTTCTTCTTGTAGTACACCCTCACATCTTTTTTCTATCAAGAAATGTGGCGAGATGGGTACCCCTTGATGCAGAGTGGTAACCAGTTCAAATTGTCCAAGACTTCCCCCGCTAGCTCAGTTACAATGTCACAAGAGCATAATAGGTCCCATTCTCCTGCTCACAAATAGCACAATCGGTTGGGATCAGGCCTTTTAAATTCATTCTACTCGTGACCTACTCTGCAGAAGGGTTTGCAGGTGTAGTTCTTGGGCTGGAGTATCAGTTTCCTTAGCATGCCATTAGACCTAGTATTTGGAATTATTTTTAATTCTCAGTTTAGCATTTCGAAAGTGTAGTTTGACGGTGAGACAGCCTTTGAAACTCTGGAAATTAGAGAGACTAAGACAAGTGAATGGGAAGAATGCAGGACTATGGACCAAAGGAGGGTAGGTGAGGAGAGAACGGGAAAGATAAATAAGTGAAGAAATGGAAGGGTGAATTATTGCTGTTTAATAAGGTTTTCTGTGGTTTGTACACATGTATGTGTACTCACATTCAAGTAAAAAACCCTACACAGATCATAGCACTGATACACCCTCTCCCTCCCTCCCCTAAGGCTAGACCTACGAGATCTAGAATTTATTTCTCCACTCATGACCTTTCATAGCTATCAAGTATAAATGATTTTCTTTCACTTAGGTCCAGGCTACATTTGAAGGTCCTGTAGGTCTCCAGCAAGAATTGTCTGTAGATAAACCTGCACTATTTCCAAGTCACTTCTACACAATAAAAATAATATCTGTACAATCATTTTTATGTGAAAACCTTATTCTTCATTTCAAGCAACCTTTAGTTTGCACAGCCTTTGCTGCACTTTTACAAATGAAAAGTGTGCATTTCTTTCAAATATTTCTAATTCCTTCTAAGTAAGAAGCTGCTAATGCTATAATGTTATTATAGTAGTCTTTATAGTCTTGTCAGTACATACACTCACTTTTCCCAAGCTGCAACTGTAAAATAATGAAGGTAACCATTGGTGAATTAAATATCTTTTTTGTCATGGAGGATCATTGGATTGAATTCTCCAGAGGTTTAAAGCACATGGTAGTGACAATGAGATCAAGAAAAATCAAGCCACTGGATACAGAATATATATTAAAGCATTCTACAAATGCAGTACAGGAAAGAGCTTAATTTTAGTGCCTTGGTAATTTAGTAACTTTCATTCCTGGTCAGAATTTAGTTTAAATGAATTAAGCAAATTGTTCTGGACAGTTAGTTATAATGGATACTGTAATATTGCACCAAAAGCAAATAAGACAGTGAAATAGATCGTCCTGTGGTACTCAGTACAGTTTCTTGTTATTAACTATATCCTACACCTTCCAGTAATAAAACAAACTTAATATAATGAGGATTCTTAAATCAAAGGGAGTGGAAAGAGTAAACCCCAGGCTAAGATTTTAGTTCAAGGAGTAGTGTAAAATCACCTTCATTTGGAGTTCTTGTCAGGCTTTTAAAGTCACTTTGATAGTCCTCCATCTTACCCATAGCTTATCTGTCCACACCTCTTGCCCTTTTGACTCTTTTTGCTTTGTCATGGTGTTGCAGTTTGAAGAGGAAATCTCACTGGGCACTCTCACTCCTAGGGTACTTCCCTCTCCTATCTGGCTCAGTGTCCTCTATCAGAACTCACTTTTCAGAGATATTCTCATTACTTCACTCAGAGGTTTGCTTAATACACACTTTGGGATTATTATGCAGTAAGGAAATGACATGAAAATAATTATGTGTTTTCAGTTTTTTCATCATATGATGGTTAGTAGCTGACAAAAACTTTCTTCTTTACTAGTATTGGTGTCTGCCAAAATGTGTTGAAAAAGCAGTCATGTTCTGCATACTGTCTAAAGCACTTTGAAAGGATTAAAAACTGCTTAAAGTCTAACATACTTTGGCAGAATCTTACTCATCAGAAAGATATGAGGCATTTCTGTATTAACCATCCTTTAACTTAAAGCAGTGAAAATCAACATGTGGCAAAGTGAAACACTATCTTTTAATATAATTGAAGGCAGGTTTATGTCTCTGTAAATGGCATAATTGTGACGGGTACAATTACCACGTAGCGAGACTTCACTCAAAAACTTGACTGATTGGGGAACAAAAATACTCTCCCGCCCCAATAGAGGGCAACAGGGAATCTCTAGGCTAATGTGCCTTGTCCTCAGTGGTTCCAGAGATAATCTGATAGCACCTGAACTGAAACAAAGACAAACTGAGCAAACTTTCATATTCTATGAAAATTTTCTTCCCTGTGCTCATTTTTGTCTGTCACTGAATCCAAAGAACTTATAATTGACTCAACAGTGCTGCCACCTCAGAGTGCAAGTGAAGTAGCTGGAGTCTATGCATCTTTCAAGTTAAGTCTTCAAGCCCTAGCAAATTATGGATCCATGCACAAAAGAGTTATTTCAGTGGTGCAGAGTCTGTGTAAGATTGCACACAGGTTGCAGTACCAAGGTAGTGCATCAAGAACCTAAGTACAATTTTGCATGATCCAACTCACCTCTGCCTTGCTTAACCTCTCTACGAGAGCTAAAATTGATTTCATGGGAAAGTGGTGAGTCCTGGGTCCTTATTTGTCTTGGAAGAGTCAAAGTGCAGCCATTTTGATATGAAGGGGAGTGGGTGGTATAGTCCATGGGCTGGCTGTAAAAATGTCTTTTATACATACGTAGATGAGGAAGTGCTTTTCTTTCTTTTGTAGTGTTTTGGTAATCATCTGGCCAATCATCTCCTGTGGCCTTTTACTCTACCTGTAGGAGAACAGGATGGGGCTGTTTGGTACAAAGAATTCTTTTTCATCATGTACAGATTAAAAGCATATCTAAAATCATAGAATCACAGACTATGCTGAGTTTGTAAGGGACTCATCAGGACAGATCATCGAGTCCAAATCCTGGAATCCCACCAAGTGCCTGAGAGCTATAAAATACTCCTGTCTTCAGATAAACCTGGTCCAATACAGTGAGTTTTCTCACAGCATAATCTTGGTTAAAATTTTAAAGCAATTCCAGTGTTGGCAGTGGTAATAAAATTAAAGACAAACTGGAAATACAGAGATTTCTTCCCTCCATCTGAGTCTGTAGAGATTTATTCACTTTGCCAGCTTGTCTTTGTAGGTTCAAAGGGATACCCCTGTATGTATTCAGGTGATTGTTAAATATCAGTCTTAACGTGGAAAAAAAAATGATCCACACAGAGCATGTGGAATGGAATCCAGAAATACCAGCCTACTCCATTTGAGCTAGATAATATTGACTGCCACAGTGTAACACTACTAAGGTTAGTATGCTACATAAAACAGAGCAATAATTCATTTTGCAGAAGAGCAGGTTTATCCTCTACAGAGGAGGGGAGTGGAATTCCTGGGTGAAATTGAACTGAACAATAGTGTGTGCATTAAGTACAAGTTATAATAACATGATGTTATAATAACATGAAGTTATAATAACATGATTGACATATTACATTTGCATAGGTGATAACCTGAAAAAATCCTCAGAATAAAAACTTAAACTTTAAAACTTAAACATAATCTTTATCCTATGGTGAGGCTGCAAAAGGTTGGAGATGACCAGAAGACAGAACTGCTGGAAGTCTTTGGGTCCTTCTATGTTACAGCACTACTCTCACTATAGATGGTTTAATTAAGGCTTGTAGAAATGACTCATTAAATTTTGCCAGCTTAGTGCATCTTGCAGTTAAGGAAAATAGATGGAAAAATAATCTGGAGATGCCAAATGAAGAGATGATTAATTTTTTTCAGTACCCATTCACCCCAGCTGGAGAGAGTTCATGACAAGCTCTATCTGTTAAGAGTATGTTGAAAGATATGATGCTTCAGACAACATTAGACTCAGCTATGTGCCTTTTCTTCTTTAAAATATGAATACAAGCTGTAAATATGAAGAATTGCATTGACTAGTTTTGTGGATTTGTATCTGTGATCTTTGGGGTGAAAAGTTTTGTATGGCAACATCTTTTGAACAGGAGATATTGTTACTTTTAATGGGGGGGGTTTAAGTGTATTGGGGATTTTAAAATAATTTTTCAACTATTTCCAAAATCTTTAATGGGTGGTTCTTTTAAACTTAGATGCTGATATTGAAAGAAAACTGAGTAAATCCTTTGTGAATACAATTTTTTTTAATAAGAGAAGTTTCTACAACAAAAACATTAAAAGTAAAATTAGAGTTTGAGGAGCTCAGTTTCAAATGCTTAAAATTGGAAACAATAAATTCCCATTTCTTTTAATGGTAAAAATTCTGGTTAAATCAATTAAAGATAATTGATTTCTGTCCATATTCTGGTTCTCTTTTTGTAAAAGTGTTTCCATATTCTGTTACTAGGGGAGCTTTATAGCTTATGCAGCATCCTCTTCTTGCCAACCAAGCTATAAAAAATATCTCCATGCTTTCAAGGAAAAAATTTAAATCAAAAACTGGGAATTAATAATCTCCCACTTTTCATATTCTTATTTTAATAGAGAAAACACTAAAGAATTTTCAAGGTATGGGTCCTGATGAAGCAATGTTGTTAATTTCACAACAGCCTGATATAGTTTATAGGGATGGAAAAGTTAAACACAGACAACCAAAGTTATTCAGTGCTGGCTGAGCAAAGAGTGAAGTGCTGAGGAATAAGTAGCAGTTGAAAAATTGCTGCCATTCCCAAAATGTTTGGGTGTGGACAAAGTCCCAACAACAACTTGGGACTCTTTTTTCTAGTGTCCAAGTGGAAATGGAAACTTCAATATTTAATCCTGCATCTTCATAAATGGTAGTTAGAATTGACAAAGTACTGCCAAAAAAGTAGTAATACATCTTCTTTGAATAATGAGTAGGAACATGGAGGAGTAGGAACTGTGGAATTCTGTTCATTCTCAGAAGCTTCAAAACAAAGAATCGGGAGCTACTCTCTGGCCAGTATTTGAAGGAAAGGTTTTATAAACCTCAGCTCATTACTTTCCTACTGGTTTTGCTGGCAACTCTATTTTGTCATTCAATAGGTATCTTCTCTCAGGTAGGAGTGGCTTTTTGTGATACTTTGTAAATTGCTAATGTTGCAAAGCTTTATTGTAACAGGAATGCATTGTGCT
>VZTR01010465.1:15128-56967 GCA_013400775.1 Chaetops frenatus | reverse complement strand
CAACTCAAAGAAATACAACAACAAAGAAATAAAAATTATTAACACTAAAGAGCAAAATCTAAAAAACTTGAAACAAATTTCTTACAAATATATGTAGAGAAAAAAGAGTGAGTTTAGTTCATGGCAATTACAAGGACTGCCTCTNTCATGGAGTTTCAGGTGATGACACTAATTGGGCTCTCATCAGCAGATGTTTCCTACCTGCTAAAGTCTGAACTGCCTTCTTCCCAGCTGCATCATATTAGCAAACCACAGCTGATTAACATAGATGGCCCCTTCTCTGTTTTTTCCAACTGACAAATAGTCTACTAAGAATTCTTGATTTTAAGTCTCAAAGATAACAGCCAAGCACAGTTTTTACATGTTTGTGACAGATTCTTACTTGTCAAACTAAATCTGACCTAGAGCTCTCTAGAAATCAGGCCTAGTGAGATGACCATTCATCATTCTTTAATATGCTTGGGGTAGGCTATCTAATAACCCCCAGTTCTGCACCTCTCCTGCCATCATGCTGCTGCTGCTGCTTTTGTGCACTCTCGGACAAATGCCCTTAAGGGAAGAGAAAAAGCACTCGCTTCCAAAAGTACCCTTTATTTTTGGTATCCATTCACAAAGCTGGTATGAAACAAATCCAGCCTGCTGGGCTTTGACATAGATTTTTTCAGATGTCAAAAAAGAGAGGTAAAATATATAGGCATGGGAGAGCCTGGTTAATGAGGTGTCACAGGTACGGCTGATTTGTTCATTGCTTCTTTAGTTTTATTATGTGTATTAGAGTGATAAGGAGCAACATTTCTCACATTTTGTTTATGCACTATACAGTTTAAGGCTTAAGTGGAGCAGCATCTTGAGACTTACAGCAGAATGCTCCACTCAAGTTGTGTATTTCAATCACACAGGGACCATTCGTAGGAGCAAATGAATGCTAAGCTTTATTCCTGAGAAATAAACCCATTTTACCACTGTCCATGCAGTTGTTCCCAGCATGAGGCTGGACTGTGACCTGGAAGAAGATCACTCAGAAAAGTCTGACACTTGTTTTGAGGAATTCAATGTGCCTCTGATCCATGTACTTCAACTGCAAACTCTCTTTGTCAAGAGAACTGCTTCTATCATTGGATCTGTCAAGCTGAGGCACTGAACAAGCCATTTCACTGGGTCTCCCCCAGTCAAGCTCAATTTGAGTTTTACAGTCCTTGATACTTGTGGGATATTGTCATAGAAGCCATTAACGTACTTTGCACTGGGAATTATGCTGCTTAGCAGGGGCTATCTCTCCTCACGATACCTGCATGTCCAAAGCTGAACCTAGTCTTGTAATGAGATTGCAAAAAGTAGTCATATATATTCAAAATCTTGGCCTGCAAGCCAGTAAGGCCTGAAAATATTTACCAATATGTCAAAATGCTTCTAGCTGAAAACCGTTTCTAAACCATTCGCTGTTTGCAAGTTTAATGGCTTAAGGCTTATGGGCTCATGAATCACCAGCTTTCTTAGCAGCAGCATTTGAAATGTTGATATCTTAGCCTTGAAATAGATGTGAAGGTACCACAGCCTTTACAAGCTGTTATCGAAAGACATACTTTAAAAGCTCCCACAAAAGACTGAATGCAATAAAAGCAGCTGAGCAGCAGGAAAGTAACCGAACCAACTTAGTTAAAGTCATTGTTCATGTCTGTGTTCCATTTCAGTGATTACCCTCCAGCTGGACAATGAATCATATTAAAGGAAGCTTTGCTACTTACAGTTTGTCTGATAAAAAATCTAGATTACTCCAGAAGCAATGATCAGTATTTGGGAAACTATTAGTCTTATTTCAAATTACTGAATTCAACTAAAAAAAAAATTTTGGAGAGAAGTTCCATTTATCACAGAAAAAAAACCAAAAGGGCCATTCTTAAAATTCCAAGATTTTCAGCTGAGAAGATGAATGAACATTTATGGGGAAAAAACCAGCTATAACAGATATGTATGGAATGAGTATCTCTAAGGTCAATGAGGTTATGGTGATAAATGGTATACCCTGCTTTACAGAACTGCAAAATTAAATGTTAAGCATAATACTAGAGAGATAACAGGGATGGAACAGACAAATACATAGCAAAACCAATTAGAAGAAATAAGAAATCTCAATTGTGAATAAAATAATAATTTCATATACAGTCCTCTAAAATACACCACCAAGTGATTTATCTAGGCCTTGCATGGGGGTATACACTGCAGAGTGTAAAATTATAAAATATACACATTTTTCATCTACAACACCTAAGACAGATGAATGAACACATAAATATGGTAAATAAGTTCTGTTTCAATTTTAAACAAAGACATTATGAAAACCTATTAAAATAGAATAAATAAATACAATTGAATGCTTATGGGTTTGCTTATTTGTGAATATCTTAAAAGGTAAGGAATTCACAGCTTGATGTCTTTTTTGAGTATCTGGTCCAATCTATGCATGCATTCCTCTACAATGTCAGTGCAGACAACTTGCAAATATGCCTCTTCCCTCCTTTCTTCTTGAACCAGATTAAAATCCAAATATGTATCAAACATTTTTCTGAGGATGGCTAAGATCAGGTCAGCCTCAGTTCGGCAAACTGTTTGCTCCATCGATATACATAAAAATTACTATTTTGCTGATCACTCAATGCATAACTCTTCATTATCAACCCTCATTTCACTCCAAACCCTCACACTCAGCTATGCAAAAACAAGCAGAAATATTTTGACATATTTTCAAGATTGTATGTTCATCACCATAACTAAAAGGTTTCGTCTAAGATCTCATTACCTTGCTTACTAAAACTTCTTTCCCCAGCTCACATCTCATTCAAGTCCCATTTGCCCAGAATTTCAACCCAATCAACACTTTCAGCAATTAATCTGACCACAGGAAAGCATGAATGCATTCTTCTTTGGTTTCTCCTTCTATTTGGGCTTTTACTTATTCTGCACTCATATTTGAGGTAAACTTTTAAATAGCTCCAAACTTCATTTTCCTTCCTCCTGATCACTCCTTAAATTTTGCTTTGATTTCTCCTAAGAAATTTGAGTCAGGCTACTGCCAAGCACACTGCTCAATACAATCCAATTCCTTACACTTCCTGCCCACGACCATGGTCTTACATTCACATTGTAAGCTTTTGGGGACAATGACAGATGTTTTTCAGCTGTACATAAGTTTCAAACATTTTTCCATTGTACCTACTAAACTAAATACATATAGAATTTACACCTGCGTTTCAACATTTTGACATGTTTTAGAGGACTGTGTGACTGCTATCCTCCTTGTAAACAGAAGAGAACAATGTGCAGATAACTAACATTTTAAGTAAGCAATATTTAAATTATGCTTGAAGCCATACCAGCAACATTGCAGCCTGAATGAAGCAGACACAATGTGCAACCCCACTGAATGCTTTCCAATGTCATAGGCCAATAGAGCTTCAACAAATAGAACAGGGCAAATAGTGTAGGGCTTATTTCCAGGGAGCTGTGTTGTTCAAACTTGCCTGTACACACTTCCTTTGGGGTGTCTGTGAGACACACTGATTTTCCCCCACAGAGTAGGATTTTAGAAAGAGTCATCTATACCCACTCTGGTCCACATCTATACCCAGGCTGTTCATGCTGGATGGTGGCCGAAACACCCACAGATTTTACTTCTTTTTAGTGCAGCAGTGAGACAATCAAGATGCTCATATACTACTCTTTACCACCACCTTGGAGCAGACCACAGAACATCACCAATGACCTGGAAGGCACTGCCTACCACAACAGGCTGAGTTCAGATAGTTTACACAAGGAATAGTGAAGAGGGAAATAAAAAGAAAACAATAGAAAAAATGTAAATTATGAGGACAGTGAAAGGAAGCAGCTTATTACACTCAAGACAAGTCATTTAGCATTTTACAGTGGTGCCTCAGTTACTAGGCACAACTGGTCCATGTAAAAACAGCTGCAAATGAAAGGTGGAAACCCAGAAGCGGGATGACAGCCTTATCAGTAGGCTAATGCTTTGCCAGTCCCATTTCTACAATAAGTCTACACAGATTGTTGCACACCATCTACCTCAGTGTCATCTTTCTCACACAGGAAAACACTCCTGGAAGGAAGGTTCCAGGAGAAGAACAGACTATTGGATATATCCATTACCCAGTGTCTGTAAAACCTTGAATAGATTATCAGTATGAATAAAGCGAGGATTTGTACACTCTGAGGTCAGTGACTATCCTGTCTGTCCTACCCCATATGTTCTACAAATGCCATCTTGTTCTGGCTCCAGCCTGAATATGCTGCCAAAACCCTCCTACCCTTTCACGCACGCACTTCCAGAGAGAAGGCACTGTCACGTATAGCAAATATGCCTACTGACTACAGCACTGGGAGTAATCCTGATCTCTCATTAAATCTGTGCAACTGGACTGACCTTACAGATACAGATAGGGAGCAGTGGGGTTTATATCCAAGCCAATATTACATTGTTTTTAATCTCTAGGTAGCCTTCACCTTAGCACAAGTAATAGACAGAAATCTACCAAAATGTTTAAATGCTCAGGTAGCCACAGCACACTGCAAGTATGCATCTAATGAATCTGTTAATCAAAGTTTCCTATGCAGTATGTATCACAGAGTTATGTAAATTGAAAATGGAAATGGCTCAAAGAAAAGCCAATTGCTCCATCCTATCCAGCTGGAAGATCTTAACTCTTTGCCCCCCTTACTGAAGCGTTTCATCAAATCTTAGATATCTGAAAATCAACTTCCTTATCTAAAGGAAACAACATGTTGTCCAGTACAGAGATACAGTAAAACACCTCATAGTGCCAGCAAAGGTAAGCTATTACTTATTAACAGCTTGGGAGTAGGAGGAATTTCAGAAACATATTTAAGTATGTTAGCAATTCAGTTCACCAATTCTCTTGGAACTTTCAGAAACTTTAAGTTCCCAGAGATGTCCAAATGGGGCACCTCATCGAGTCGAGAGGTCAATACAACACTGGAAGCTTGCACACTTAGTGTTTCACAGAACAGAGTAACCCACAGTTTCTCTCTCCCTCGAGCTGCAGTTGTAGAGAGGAATCACTAGATGGAGCCGCACCGTCACAAATCTGATTTATGGCCGCTGTAGGAGTTGTTGCCTCCTCCAGTTTGGCCTAAAACTGACACGTTGCAGCACATCCTGATAACTCATCTTCTGAAAGACGGGATGAAATGCTCTCATTTACAAACGCAAAATGTACACAGACAAACTGACAAGATACTGAATGAAAAAAAAGCCACCAAGAAACCAACAACACTCACAGCTTTCACATTCAAATAAATTTTAGAAGTGAACTGAAAGTTATTTTATGTGCCAAGACAGCTCATATGTCTTACTTTGTTCTGCAAATCAGAAATCACAGCAGACTCCCTAGTGAGTGGCATGATCAGTTGCTGCAAAAGAAATGCAAGAGCTCTGGGCACAAGTTGCTGTAAATAAGCTCTAACTAAAAAGATAGTGATAGGCAAACACATTTCCCATAAATACCCTGGTGATATACTTAACCCACACTTAAAATGTACTTAGAAAAGACTCTTTTTCTTCTAACTGCACTGACATTCATTTTGCTAGCATAGGGAAATAGTTGAAATGTTTTCATCCAAACCTACCAACACACAACTCATCTGGCTTTCTAGAGATGGGCTTTGTGCCAAAAGGAAATTTTTACCTGCTTTTATCCTACATCTGTGGAGGCCAAGTTGCAACCCAATCCATTCCCATGTATTCCTGGTCTGTGTGCAGTGTCAGTAATTTCATCTCCCATAGCGTGACAACACGATACATCTCCATATTTTCCTTATGTTTTCCAAAATCCAGCTATTGCCAATACTTCACAAAATGAAAACCAAATCCCCAGCGCATCTCCAAAACACACTGTAGGGACCTTCCACAGAAGCACAAAAAAGTTGGTTTTAGGCTGGCATAAAAAAGATTACACAACCACTGTTGACTTATAAACCAACTCCCTCAGCAACAGATCTGGCCAAGGAGGAGATCCCTCAGCAAGGCTGTTAAGCAGTGGCAAGGGCACTGCTCCACCTGACATGGAAGGTACTGCAGAAGGGGACTGAAACAGCAGTAGAGAAAACCAAGCCCCATTCCCCCTCTCTTGGAGAATCTTCCTTGACCCCTTTCACCTGGAAACTCACAGGTCACAGGACCGAAATTCCAAAAATCTTACATGCTTTTTGAGGAGTAATTGCTCACACCTCAGCCGCGAAGAAACATCTGTCTAGAGGAAGGAGAGCGCTCACTTCCCGGTCTAGTTGCAGTACCAAGCTCCTTACGAGCATATTTCTGTAAAAAACTCCTCCATCAAAGCCCATTACCAGCTCACACGACACTTGGGTGTGTTTTAAGACAAAGACTGCAGTGAAGCTGTACAAGAACCAGCCTCTGAGGAGGTGGTGGCACAAATTCCAGGTGCTGTGTTTGTCACTTTACACACCACAACCAAATATACCGCCGAGAGGAAGGCGCGCATCCCCCGCGGGTGATCCACCCTCACGCCACCCCAGCCGAGCCCAGCATGGAGCGCGCCGGGGCGCGGGGACCCTTACAGCCACCACGACGAACCCAAGCGCCGCCAGGCCACCACCNTCCCGCCGCGCCGCGCCGCGCCGCTCGCACCCGACTCCAAAATGCCGCTTCTCAGCGTGCCCAAAGAAGTGGCCGTGGGGACGGCGATGCTGGGGGTCGCCTTTGCCACGGGAATGCTTGCAGGTAAGCGGTGCTCCCCAAGCCCCGCCACATAACCGGAGACGTGAAAGCTGCGCCTTCCTCGTGTCCCCACCGGGGACAGAACCCGCAGCGCCCGGACAGGTCCCTCTCAGGGCGGGTGCAGCACGGCGGCCGTCAGGGAGCAGACCCCTTGGGACTGCTCTGCGGGCAGGGATTTATTTCGCTGAGCTGCAGCAGTAAATACACTGATGTTCTTAGAGCCCAAGCCATTCCCTGTAATCCAACTACCGCAGTGTGGGGCCGGGCCAAGGTCCCAGCGAAGGCGAGGACACGCTCTCTGCCCGGTCCCTGTCTGCCGGGGTGCGGTCCTTGAGCACAGCATTGTTTTCTGGTACCAGTTTCGCTTTCATTCCCCGGGGGCAGAAGAACGATCCAGGAGGGGAGGGAGACTGGTGTTGGATTTGTAACGCGGATGCTTGGTTAGTTACACTTGGATTTAAGGCAAGTTGTTGAAATAATCTACATCTCGGCGTGATTGTCTGTAAAATAGAACCATTAACAGAAAATAAACCCCTCGAAATAAAAGTGTTCTGTAGTCGCAAACAACTACAAGGAGATGTAGAAACGAATTTGTTGTTTTTGCTTCAAAATAGTTTATCCATTTGGTAAAAGAAACATTGGGCATCAAAGCTACAGTCAGTTCTGTATTTGAGTAGACATGTACTAATCCTTTAACTTCAACTTTCAGCACCTACTTTGTCTGCATACTGGTTTCATGCTAAACAAGCCATTGAGCAATACTACATTTCTCTTGCCTGGAGGGCAGGACAGTGTCATGAGGAGAGCACAGGGTTTGAGAAGATGCATCAGCTGATGGGCCTAAAACCCAGCAGCCTCTATTCATCTGCAAAACAAGGGCCCCAGACTAAGAAAATCGTGCGCCTCATTCATGTTTCTCTCTTTAAACTTGCCCTTTGAGTTCTACAGAGTTACTTCTTCTGTAAGATTATGGCAGTTTGTAATCATCACATTGGCCACTGAAGAACACAGTACTGAAGCCTTTCCCTTTCAGCCTTTGGAGGCCTGGGCTGGACATCTTAGAGGCTAAAAAGGAGAAGGGAAAAAAATGATAGTCCACCTGGTTGTCCATCTATGTTGCTTTTTCCATTTTCATGGCTATTTTAGAACAAAGAACTTTTTAACCTTTAGTAATACTTCAATGCTTACTTTATTTAAAAAGACAATAACTAAGAAGTATAAAAGTTCTTATTATTACTTATTTTTTGTAGGTAAAAGATACCCCTCTTTAGTTTTTGGGATGCCCAAGTCATCCCCGAGTGAGGTGACTGGGAAAAGCAGTCCTCTCCGGCAATACTTACTGGATCACTCTTTGCGGGAACATCCAATTCTAAAGAAGCTGCGCCTGGTCAGTATCACCTACACCTCATCCTGAACTGCTGGGATCCTGGTCATGTTCCTTCCTCGGTCTTCTTTTGCATACACAGTAGAGGCTTATTTTTAACTGATAATACCTAGACTCTTAAATGTTTGGGACTACCTGCATGACTATTTAATAGTATTGGCATACATTTTAGACATGTCTTTCTATCTTCGGTTCCCAAGGCCATGTACTTGGGCTGCACTTGATTTGGACTTGAACAGATGACTTCTGTTCATTTTGGTTGGCATATAAGGAACCTGTAGCTCAGAGAGGTGATGTTCTCCATCAGGCTCCAGTGTCAGAGATGAGACCAGACATCCTGACTCAGGTTTGAGTCATTTCAGGTGAGACAAACTGTTCTTGTATAAAAGAAATGAAATGCTAACTGCTGGGACAGGTTGGTTGGAATGATCCCTAGCAGAAGAGGAAATAGGAGGATATACTTTCCCTTCAACCATCACAGCACAGCCCTGCTTCTTCCATTGCCCATTCCTCAGTGCCCAGAGCCCTTCCACCCTGGGATGGGCACAGCTGCTCCAGGTTTGCACTGTGGAGCCAGGACTACACGGTATGACCTTTGGCAGACATTAACCTAGCAGCTCATTGAAGCATTCTACACATCTTGAAGGAAGTGCATCTGTTTGTGTAAATTCACAGAAATAAAGGACTTGCACAGTCAAAGTTCCTCTATGATTCTTCGCTAGTTACAAATATTGCTGAGTTTGCCACAGCCATGGTAACTTTAGAGCATATTACTGCTTTGAATATCCACTGCTTATGACACACATAACATCCTCCTTACTTAGAGTTAAATTCAAACCAATTTCTGGCTCATGGATGGAGCATGAAGCCATCTAAAATTAAAAGACAAAGGTATCTGTTTTTCCTGGAGTTTCACTGGGATTTTTTTCTTCGTGATATTGGTTTGGTCCATTTGGTTTTTGTTTGATGCAATGTGGGGTTTTTTCCCCCCTTTCTAGCTCACCACTGATCATCCCTGGGGCAGAATGATGGTGTCCTGTGAGCAGGCTCAGCTTATGGCAAATTTGGTCAAACTCATCAAAGCCAAGAAAGTTATTGAAATAGGTAAGAGTGTCACTTTGTAGTAAAATAAAACTATTGGCTATTCTTCTCCAAATACAGCCATGTTTAACATAAAATATCCAAATACAGGAGGGCTCTGCATACCTGTCAGCAAACGGGTGGGCAAGCTACAGCATGAAAAGGAATGTCTGATTTGCACTTGGTTGTCTAACTGTGCATTCAGTAGTTCTGGCATCAGCATTGATGGCTTATCAATTGCAAGGCAATCTGAAAAACAGCTAAACAGATCTCTTGAGTCTTCAGCAGTTGCAGGACAGGGTGTATTCTGTCCTTCCTGTATCGGTTTCTTGCTAGAAGAAGATATTTTGCTGCATAGGCCCTGTGTCAAATCCACTTTGCTTGATGCACCTGTATTACCGAGATGGCTTTAAAAGACTGGCTGATGCTGAGCAGTCAGATATGGATGCCCACCAGCTTCATTCTTGGCCTCACTGTTACAAGTCCCTGATATTTTGCTGCTCATCCAGTCTTTCTGGGTTATACATGCAAGACCAGACTCTGCCTTGTCTGTCCATGAGACTGGAAAAAGCTAACACTGAAGTTTGCTAAAAGATTGATTAAAAAAGAAGTAAAAATTCCTCTCAACCCACCATTACATTAAAATGGAAGGAAAAATCAAAAATTTTTAGTGTCTATTAACAGATTGCCATCCTTGATTCCTTTTGGGATTTTATTCCTGAAGAGAGCCCTGTAGTCCTGTTTACACAATACAGTAAATATTGATGCCTCTTATGATTTTCCTAGGTGTTTTCACAGGTTATAATGCCCTGAATATGGCACTTGTCCTACCAGATAATGGCCGAGTTATTGCCTGTGATATAAATGAAGACTATGCCAAAATTGGAATGCCACTGTGGAAGGAGGTAAGCAGCATCTCCTGTTACACAGTGGGAACAGCTGCCTTTACATGTGAAGGGATTTTGGTATTTTAGACTTGCACATTCACACAGAAGTATTCTCATCATTAAAGGAGGCTGATAAAGTTCAGTTTGGGAAGAATAATAAGTGGTGTTTGGAACCTAGAAATAATAGGAAGACTGTCTGAACACCAGTCACTCCCTGAGTACAGCCTACTGACAGGTTATTTCTTGACCACTTTTATTAGCTCTCTGTTCTATTTCATCTTAGGCAGGAGTAGAGCATAAAATTGACCTGCGGATTAAACCAGCAATTCAAACGCTTGGTAAGTAACCTGAAATAACCAATTGTTTTCCCTTCCCTAGAAATAAAAGAGGGATACAATAGTGTTGAAATTTAGGGCCAGATATGGTTGTGAATATGATCCCTTTTGCTAACAGGGAGGCAACTTCTCTTACATAAAAAAGTAAAAATTTTTAGGAGTTGACAGTTTTCCTATCTACTAGCAGAGAAGAAGAAAATGCTTGTCCTATGTTATGGGCTGTACTGGCCACTCACCTGTCCTGTCCATCACTTTGTTTAATCTATCAATTACTATTGTCAGCTACTTCTGGGAAAGCTGATTAAAACAGATTATGAGACAAAGCCAAATTTCTCTTATCCATTGTCCATTCTAAGCAAGTATTCCTTTGTTAAGAGAGGAAGAGTTTCCTGAAAGGGCTGAGGTGCAGAAAAAATTCAGAAGCCAATATACAACTTAGGCTGAATTGTGTTCAGAGAAGTTCAAATTTAGGATGTGCCAAAAGCGTGCAAGGCCATCAGTAAGGCAATGACTTTTCTCATTCAAGCAAAGAGAAAACGTGAGGCAGAGGAAATACTAGTAAGTGTTCTGAAAATGCAAAAAAATGTCTAGGATTGTTGGATGCAGAAAGTTTCTAGCAAAGGTGTTTGATGGATCAGCAGATCCATTGATAACCTTGTATTACTTTCAAATCCATCTTTTCTAAAGAGGCAAATATATGCAGTTTGCGGGTATGCACAAACTGCTTATATTTGCCTCTTTAGAAAAGATGGATTTGAAGGTTTGATAGACTCCTTGAAGTCTATCAAACTGCTTTCTCCAGGCATTGCTTTAGACAAAAAGATCCTCTGCTGACAGAGGCCAAGGGCAGGTTAGAGGGATGGCAGAGGACCTTAGGAGACAGCAATCACCTCCTCTGCAACTGGCAATTTGGAGTTTTCAGTCAAGAAGTCTGTTTAGGAGAACTTAAAACTGAATTCTACTTGCCTTGGCCAAGAGAAGGACTACTTACAGCAATTTTTTGCTGTAAAAATCTTTGGCAGGGTTTGTTCATGACCTGTGTCATGGCACTTGATCTGCAAGGAGAGATTAGCATTTAGAACCTATTCAGAAAGTGAGAAAAAGTCTAATCCACTCAAGAAAACAGTTCTCAGCTCAAAAAAAAGCTGAAGTTGTAGAGTATGTCTGGTTTCAAAGTGCCTGACTTGTTTTTACTGTACCTTTCAGCAGTCCCAGCTGTATCCTTCAGGTTTGGAGCTACTTCACAAACTCCTAAGCAGGCAGAACTCACTAACTGTGTGTTTTATGGCATACATAATGTCTAGATTGGTTTCTGTGGGATAAGCTTTTCTAGTAATTACCTGTGGAGGAATAGGCTGCCTGGTTAAGGCAGCAGAAAACATTTAATGAGAACTTTGACACAAATGGATTACTTCCTCCTACACAGCACTAACCAGGGTGTAACGACTCACTTTGTTGCTCATCTAGATGAACTGTTGGCCAGTGGAGAAGCAGAAACCTTTGACTTTGCTTTCATTGATGCGGATAAAGAGAGCTACAATGAGTACTATGAAAAATGCTTGCGCCTCATAAAGAAAGGGGGAATAATAGCTATTGATAATGTAAGTACTGCAATTCTGATGATAATGCACAGACAGTTACTGCTTCTGGCTGTGGGAAAAGAAAAAAAGTCATAGTGGAATTCTAGTAATGTGATTTCTGACCTGAAGTTGGGTTACTAATTGTGACATATTTGTTCCATATAACACAAACAAAAAGAAAATTCAGCATAAACTCTTTAAGTAAGCTCCATAAAACACTAATACAAGCAAAGAATAAAACCCTCTAGAAGTAAGAGGTGACGTGTTAAATTCATTTTAGTACACAAGCAGTCTGTGATTACAGAAACTTTTTTGTAATTCGTTACAGAGAATGCTCTGTATTATTCTGGTTTGTCTTGTAGTGCATTTATATTATGTACAGTACTTATGCAAGATCAGAAGTAGCACTTGTCATCAGTAACTATTAATAAGTTATCAATTAATTACTTTTACCAGAAACAAAGGATGTTAAACTTCAGGCACCTTTGGGGTTATGGTGGAAGCTGAATAGGGGCTCTTAAAAAACCTATGTTTAAAGACATCTTTAATTTTGGCTTCAAATCTACAGTAGAAGTGCAATTAGCAAGTTCTGTGAACTCTCAATCCCACTTACTTATGAGAGTTCTATGTGAGACACCATTAGATGTCTGAAGTACAACAAACAATATCAATTCCTACAAAAATATACAGGAACTTTTCCAAAGCTTCCTTTATGGTCCAAGAGCCATATTGGAACAAAGGAGGTGCATCATATTTCTTTTTTCAACAGGTCTTTTGGAATGGAAAGGTGCTAAAACCAAAGAAGGATGACTTGGCAGCACAGAGTATCCACCGCCTCAATGAGAAGCTTCTCAGAGATGCACGTGTCACTATCAGCATGCTCCCAATGGGGGATGGAGTCACACTAGCATTCAAGCTGTAACACAAGGAAGCCCAGTCCATGGGAAATAGCAAGCAGCATCAAATCATCAGGAAAAAGGCAGGTGGAACAGTATCAAAAATTAAATTTAACTTATATGTCCACTGGATAGCATAGCCTGGGAGACTTTAGGATCAGAATTTCACATTTAGCAGCAGGATGCTAAGGGCAGCTAAGTAGAGAAGAGAGATTTATTGTGAGATCTACTATGGTTTCTTACTTCAGTTGTAATAAAGGAAATAAACTTATGTGAAATTGACCTTGTAAGACAGTGGTTGAAAAAGTCCCCTTCTATAGATTGTCCAAGTGACACAATACAACAAAGTAATTTTCTGTCCTAGAAGAGCCTCTTGAGCAGCAGAATAATCAGTCAGTACCATCAAAAGGAAAAGAAATGCAGTTTACTAATGTTTATAGCCATAATAGAAAAATGGATTTTTAATGAAATGACATCAAGGAGACTGCTAGCCTTCTCAGATTAAAAATACTGTAAGTCATTCCTAATCTTTGAAGGGTACTACATAACAAGCCTCAGAAAGACATCATCTGCAAAAAAAAAAAAGTTCTTTTTAAAAGCTTGACAAAGGACAAACAGCATTCACAATACAGTAACTGTATTTTCTAAAACCTTTGTGCACAAGGACTGGATTTCTTTAACCTAGGTAACAGTGCAGGTAGATTTTTTTTTTTTTTTTAAGTCAGAATGAGGAAAAGCAAATGGGCAAGAAGTAAACAAAAAAAAAATTCTCCCTCTGTCCTGTGTCCCTCCTCCTTGCCCCCTCAAAAAAGCAACTTGCCAGTTGCTTGTTTCCTAGAAAGTTGCAAGCACAGACTATTTGTGGCAAACCTACAGAAGGATTATGATTGTATGAGGATGCAATACAGCTGTTAACTGGTTCTTCAAATCATTGCTGCAAGCAGAGATTCCCTTCCCTAGGCAGCATGTAACAAAATTTCAGTTTACAATTCTTTATTGCATATAAAAATTTATTAAATAAGAAACTGAAAGTAGGATTTTACAGGCAAAAGCTTCACTGGTAACTGTTTCCGGTGACTGATAACACTGGAAGGGTATCATATGTATAGAGGAAAGAGATGTTCAGATTTGTTGACATCCTAGAGGGAAGCTGTATCAGAGCTAAGAGAATCCTTTGTCCATTTTCTCAAATAATGCACTTGAATGACTTGAGGCACTGGGGGACAAAGATTTCAAGTCTGAGAATTGTTAAAGCTGTCTACTTGAGTCACATTTATGAATTTCAGCTGGATGGCTTGAGTTCTGGTAAGGGGCAGAGGTTCAGAGCATGGCTCTTGCCTGTCTCAGATACTTGTCATAGTATACTGTGATGGAGAGCAATGAAGAAAGGAAGCATTCCCTGATGGCTTCAGAGTAGGGTTATGACTGAGGAGATCTCAATTCTATTTCTGTCACTTCCACTCTTAAAACCCTGATTCAGCAAAGCATATCAGGATGTGCTTAAGTACTTTGCTGAATTAAGGGCTGACTGCAAAATCCATGTCTGGGAGAAGGCCAGCACAAGGTGCGTGTTGCCCTTAAATGAAAATTTAAATAAGGCATAAGGTTTGCCCAATTTCTTAGTTTCTGAGTACAGATTTACCCTCAGAGCTCCAAACCTCTGCACTCCTCAAATTTCTTCTCTGCATAAAAGGAATAACACCTTATTGAATTCTTAGTGGCTATAACAGCTCTCAGATGGAGTGACTAAAGGTGTGTACAGGATCATTACACATTTGCATGCAGAGCTTCTGGCCATGTTCCACTTTACAATTTTACTTCGTCCGAAAGAATTCTAAGGGTTAATAACACAACATGGGACACTTTAACAGCAGGGGCACCTTCTCAAATATTCCTGCTTTCAGAGGTTATAGGCTGATAAACATGAGCAAGCTAGAAGCTGTTAAGAATACAGACCGTGCCCTAAAAGTACCATGATGGTCTTTCCCAAACATGGAGAAGTCTTTGGAAATCAATCACAGCTTCTGCAACTGTTTTACTACTATTTCCCAAGTTGCAAGAACCCTCTAAGTGAACCTGAGCCAAAAATGGGCAAGCATCATGAGTATTTTTGCAAGAAACTGTCAAGTAAGAGTTTAGCAACATTCAAAACCAGATACAAGTACTCATAGTTGATGAATTCAAAAACAACTATTCTTTCTGTGGTGGGAACTGGCCAAGTCCCCATTACTGAGGCTAGAGGAAGACCTATCAAGTGTCTGAGGCTGAAGCAGCAGCCAGCTAGCATTTTGCCTCTGTTCCATTTTAAATATGCAGATCATAATGTGAGTATTTCATCAAACCTGTCTCCATCCTGATCACCTAATTACCATTAGAAAGAATAGCAATGTGTCCCTAAACTACAGATTGATGAGCCATCTGTAAGCTGAAACAAAGAGCAGAAGGAAGCTTAATTGAATCAAATATTTAGAATACATTACTCTATCTTGTAGTTACTCAGAAACTGGCCTTCTCATCAGGCTTCTGTCCTGCACATCTGGAATTCATCACCGCTAACTGCATTTAATCCTTCAACCTTACTATGAAGTGACTGCTGATAATATACAATTATGGTTTAATTGAAGTGGTGAATCAGCTATGGGGAATTTGTGGGGGCAATGGGAATTTAGACTTCCATTAGGTGATGAGAATGGACCACCCCATAATGCAATGCAAGTCTTTGTCTCTCTCTAATGGAGACATCATGTATGGAAGCTCTTGGGTCTGCTGGGTCTGCTCAGCCCTCTCAGGTAATGCACCTGCCTGAGATACTGCTTGCAGTGTAGAGGCTCGGGATTTTCTTTCCCTGGAGAGGAGCTGAGCCAGGGGCACAGCTGTCACCCAAACCCTCCCAGCCTGCTGTTCCTGCAACACTAACATCTCTTCTACTTGCAAGGGTGGACCCCAGAGGGGCCAACACAGGTGACAAATGTACAGCTGGGACTTGCTCAGAAGCAAATGGGGCTGAAGAATGTTTCATTAAACAAAAAACAATGACAACAACGACGATGAAAAAATAATTCCCCCTAATGTGGTAACTCCCAGAAGACACCATGAGAATTATTGCATGTGATCCCATCTGCTGGTTGGGTGTGAGTCCCTGCTCCAAAGATCTCACATTCAAAATGGTATGGTATTTACATGGATGACAGGGAAGGGAACAGAAGACTTTTTAAGAGTAGGCTTTGCATCTCTACTAGTTAATTAAATGAGCAGGACTAAAACTAGATGCTCAGAAATCTAGAGAGAAGGCTGCCACAAAAACACCCAGCTCATTGTCCAAGGGTAGACACATAGCTCAAGGCTCAGTTCTGCATTTTCAATGCTGCAGCTTTCAGTCCTGCTGGGACCTTGGGGGGTGAAGCAGTGAGTATTGTCAGTCTCTCATGTTAGTAAAGAAAGTAATGGCCTAAAGAAAAACTGGGCTACGGAGTGTAACATACCTTAGAGGCATCTGTTGAACCTCTGACACTGCTGTCATTCCTTCTTTTAATAAACTCAAGTGTTTTTAATCTATTTGAATTCAGTCACATTACACACAGACAGCACTTTCCATGAATTGCTGCTCATGGAAGACAATTAGCAAACTTGTGACAGAGCCCTTAGAATACAGAGAAAGGAACATGAATATCAGCTTCATCCAGACTCTTTCCTTTGAGGCATGAGCAGTTCCCAGAAACCTTGCAGCTCAGATCTGAGGGACATGCCATATCTCAAGCCCTGCAATCTTGATATTGGAATGGCAACAGCAGCAAGTGCTGTAACTGGCCCGTTTTTGATGATGTAGTAGCACACAGTTGGCTGAATCCCTGCTTATGTTCTCTTTATCACTTGAATAAATCGATCCTAAATGGGAGTAAAAAAGTTAAGAGATCAGTACTGTTTTAAGATATTTTTCTCTGTGTGTGCTGGGATGGGCTGGGGTAGAGTTAATTTTTTTTCATAGCACCTAGTGCAGGGCTCTGTTTTGAGTTTGTGCTAAGAAACAGTGTTGGTGTTCCCCTCACTCCACTGCACCAAGGAACAGGCTGGGGATGCATGAAAAATTGGGAGGAGAGAGAGCCAGGTCAACTGACCCAAGCTGACTGAAGGGATACCAAAGCGGCATCATGCTCAGCATATAAAATAGGGGGAAGAAGGAGGAAACTGAGACATTCAGAGTGATGGTGTTTGTCTTCCCAAGTTACGTGTGATGGAGTGCTGCTTTCCTGTCTGCAGATGGGAAATGGTAAATTAATTCCTTGTTTTTACAGCTTCTGCTTGGTTTATTAAACTGTCTTTATCTCAACTCATGAGTTTTCTCACATTTACCCTTCCAATTCTCCCCATTGCACCAGGAGTAGTGAGGGAGCAGCTGTGTGGGACTTAGTTACCAGCTGGGGTTAAACCACAACACCCTACTAGCTGAGATTAATACAGCTTGGTTTTATCCACCCCATCTACTGAAAGTGCACAGGTCTCCTCCATTGTGGCATCACCTTTGCACTGCCCTGAGGAATGTGACCATGCTGAGCAGCTCCATCCCTTCTGCCAAACAACAGCCAGACCAACACAGTCAAATAACCTGAAGCTCCTCCCCATGTACAAAAGATCTGGGCCCATCTCTGAGTGGCTGGCAGCACGTTTGATTTTATTGCTCATTCCATTTTAACAGGAGAGGCAGCACTACCATGGCCTTCCCAGAAGGAAAATGTGGAAATCACAAATACAACAGAAAGGGTCTTCTGGGAAGGGATTGCTGATGACATCTTAAACAAGTACTGAGCGAGATAATGACAAAGCTGATTCCTCTCTCTTTGCACACCTAAGAGCTGCAAATGAGCATTTCCTACTACAGTGAGCACTGAAGTTTCTTCAGAGGAGCTTAAAGAAATTATTTGATTTCCTAACTCATCAGTTGCTCTGCTCTCTGGTCTGCCAAGCCTTTCCCCAGGACTGTGGCATTTCTCTGCTGCTGCATGTTGTGCCAGTGATTTGCACTAGATGAAAAGGCTCTGCACAAGTATAAAGCATTACCTCTACATAATTCTAATCACACAAAATTGGTCTCATGCATTTGCAGCTACTCGTGCTCTCTAAGTCACCTGTTTTATAATAATTTTAAAAGCAATGTTTTGAAAAAGGAAATGAACAAACATAAAACCTGCAAAAGAGGGAAATTAATGTGGGATTTCAGACAAGTTATTTATCTTCCTTTTTGGCTCAGTGCAATACTGTAGGGATAAGCACATAACTAGCTGCTTTAATATTTACTCCTATTATAAGAAAAATAAACATTGCTGATAAGTCACTGCTTTCCAGGATTAGATTTCATATTTTAGAGACTGCTTTAAATTAATGCAGAAGCAAACATTATCTTTTCTTCTTATACATATATTTCCCTAATGAGTTCCAAGCAAATTGTGCCTACTTATATTTTATGATTTTAAATAATTAAAACATTTTATGGAGGCAACTAAAATTCTCCCCAGAGTTAGCAGAAAGATTATTGATTGAATAGATCTCAGGCTACAAGGAAAAAATTATTATTTAGTTTAAAGGTTCATAATTTTATTCCTATTCACCTACTAAAAACCAAGAGACTGTGCATTTTTCCAGCAACCTTTTGAGTTATGCTGGGGTAGGGACTTGGGTTATGTTGGTGAGATGAAAGTAGTAACTTTTTGACATCATGAAATTAGATTTCAGAAGATAGTTAATGAGAAAGTGTTATTGCTGCTTTCACAAGTAAATGCAATACCTAAATACTGCACACCCACACAACACCACAGCATTCATTACCCAAGATAAAACCTCACTGTACATTCACAACACCAAGAATTTTAATCGAGTCGACAAATACAAAGCATCAACAAAAGAAATCCATTCTCAGAGAGGACTGGTTCACAGGATATCCAGGCTGTCATGTCATGTGGCACAGCCAGAGAATCTATAGGGTTATGGCCCAGATGTCACTGTCCAGTTGCACAACTCCCAGCAGCAGAATAGGGGGATTCTTCCAGCATGAGGAAAAAAAACAAACAAGCCACAACAACAAAAAAGAACCAAATCTAAAAGAGACAAATGCATTTTAAAACAGGTGCAAAGAAACCTTCACAAGAAGGAAAATGGATGCCTGCAAATTCAAATAGAAGTAACAACTGCAGGTAAAATTTAGGCTTATTTGTAAGGAACCTCATGATTATCCATGCTGTCACCTTGTATCTTTTGTTGTGTGGGGTTTTAGGAAGCAAACATTAGGAGTTTACATTTAAAGGTAGGCAAAGCATGTAATTCCTTGAACTGGCAAGAAAACTAAAACCAACTAACCACAACAACAAAAACACCAAAGAAAACCCCCAAAACAACCAAAAAAGACCCAAAACACCTACAGTACTTAGCTCCAAGATGCTGATTTCAAGAATTGTTTTTACCCTGCATTGCATGTCTGACCCTTTCGCTTGCAACAGTGAAATTCACACAGTCTGCAGCTCACAACTCTCAATGTTTACTTCATAAGGTATGTATTTTCCTACCTACCAGGAGTCAATGCTGCTGATACCTGCTACAAATCAAAACCTGGAAAGCAGGAAGAGGAACAGCTGCAATGAGCAGAACTGGAAAGCTTTGTTAAACAACAGTGGACACCTTTGGATTCAAGCAGTGCTGTAAGGACTGGGGGATCAGGGAGGAAGTAGGCAGTGAGATGTCCCTGCTGCTCTGGGTGGAAGAACCCACATCTGTCTCCACCTCTGACAATGTTCAGCTCCACAGAGGTGAAGAGTCCTTCAGGTGCCTTAACCAGCTTCCAGTGTCTCCTCAGCTTCCTGGGCACATCAGCAGAGTTTTGGCGTGTTGTTTCCAGTGTCACCTTCAACATCCTCCAGCTATCTAAATGTCAGCTGTTATAAAATGCTCTCCCAAGACACTTAGTCTATCTTTTCTATATAGTGTAATTAGGGGGGTTCTTCCAAAGCAGAAAGCCACAGTTAACCGTGGAACTACTGTGCCATCATGTATTGTATCAAAGACATTAACAGAACCAGAAAGAAAAAGCAGAGCCCTCATTGGTTTCCTTTAAGAGCAGAGCTGGATTATATTCCAGTGAGCCTCAAAGGCATACCCAGTGCAGAGAAGCATTAATTCACTGTCAAAGTACAATTACAAAATAACACACACTAGGTCAAACTTCTGACAAAATGATTCCTGTACAAAAATCTAGAGTTTCTCCACAGATGTTTAGAGCCAGCTTTTATATCATCATCTCTGGGTCTTCCCATAGCTGTTGTGGATTTTAGGCACAGTCATTTCCTGGGAGTTATTCCCACCAACAGGCATTAATCCCTCTCCTCAGGTCAGGAGGACCATTAAGACCCCATAAAGTGTCCTGCAGAGCATCTGTGTCACAGTACCAAAGCTGAGCTCCCTTGGCCCCTTCCAAGGACTGCTGCATGGGATCAGACTTATCCTCACAGTTCTGAGACTGATCCAAGTTACCACTGGAGACTAACTTGAAGGAGGCAAAAGCACAGATACATTTAATCAACCCCCAGAGACCAGTGCTTAAATTCCTTCTGTCATTACAGAAGGTGCCTCAGCTACCATCAAGCCCATCTCACTCCCCTCTCTCATGCAGCTTTGGTTACTTTGATGGCTACTGCTAAGTTTTCCTTTCTTGATTTTTAGGGTAGTCACTCACATACCATATATTGGGTGATACTCTTTAGCTCAAGCATAAGTTCAAGTGTATGTTTAACTTCCAGACACAGACTATGGTAAACTCTTAATGAACACTTTAGACATGCAGATAGGGTCTGTCTGTCTGCCTGTTGACCTTAGGAACCATTTATGGTCACCTCTACAAACTACATTAAAGCTACATGATTAAGGCTGCAAAGGTAAGCACTGACAAGGTTGCAAAAGACTAATTAGATTAGCACAAGCAATCAATTTTGACAGTCCCTATTATATGTAAGGATTATAATATACATTTTAATTTTATGATCAAACATTTCTGCATTCAACCTGTGGTCCTTCCTGACCTTATTGGGTTTCATATTACTTCTTTTGCCTTCAAGCTAATAAACTGAGAACCTATAAACACCAAAAAAGCTGTCTTTCAGCAGTGTGTGCCAGTGGAAGATTCCTAGATCTCAGAAGGGCCAAGGAGCTTTGTGCTGTGGTCACAATTCTCTAGTAAAATAAGCAAACAAAATCAGGGAATCACAGGCAGGAATTACAACTGCCTTTTTGTGTTTAATTATCATAACTTTCTGCTTTGGGTTTATTTTACTTCATAAAAGAAAACTGGACTGTAACAGCTACAGCAACACTGAGTCATTTCAGCTAACTCCCTGTACTTCTTCTCCAAGGGATGAAAGGGAAGAAAAACAGAGAAGTAAGAGCAGGTTTTCCACAGTTATCCTGTTAAGGAAAGTATTAGAGTTAAAGCCTTTCTTCTTCTGGAAAGTTCACAGTTTTAATGTTTTTCTGCTCCTCAGTCCTTCTGCCCCTTGCTGCTATGCAGGCTGAGGTCTTTGTGCCCATGACACTGCCCTCAGGTACCCACCAGCTGCATGCTCATGGGCCAAGGCAGGCTGTACCCACTCCCATCCAAGGCCAGCACAGCCGCACTCTGCCGTGAGGCCACCGGGTGCCCCAGCCCCACCAGACCAGGCATGTGTGACACACCATGTTTTTAATCCAGGAAATCCCAGACAGAAACGTGAGGGCAGTCTCATTTAACAAACAAGAAACATAATCAGCTTCACACAAAAGGTTTGTAAGGCAGTGGATTCATGCTTCCTACGAGCCCTGCTCTCTCTGCTCGGCAGTGACTTATGCTTTGCCAAAGCCAGAGCAGAGCCGAGAGCAAGCACCTCACAGGCTCTGGCACTGGGGTGTGCTGTGAGGTAGGAGGAGCTGCTACTAATGACTGTGCTGGGACTCCATGGTACATCTCTGCTACAGCTGCCCACACAGGAAAGGAAATGTTGGGAAATGGGACTCAGAGCCAGATTTGAAACAGAACAGGTGTTTTAGATAGGTGGTGCTGTCTTGGCAGAGAGGCTATCAAAACTGCTACAGCAGTGCTCACTCATGAACTCACTTCATCATGGGCATGATGAAGTTAAACCAGGGGAGCTTCAGGCTATTCAAGTGCACTGCAAACAATTTCAACACAAGCTCACATATCCTAAATGCAGAGAGGACCTCTGCTACAAAGCGTTAAGGCTCACCCAAAAGTCTGGCACTCTTGCACCAGTATTGAATTCTGTACCAGATTTCCTAAGGTACTTCAAAAGAGTAATACAAAAGTTAAATATTTTCTCAAACACAGTGGAAGAAGATCATCCTTCTAAAACTGCAATATTAGCCTACATCCACAGTAAATTACAGCACCATGAAGAAGTATTTGTGAATTGCAGCTCTCTTAAAAACACTTCATAAAACATTGATTCCTGAAACAGAGATACCCACTTACACTCACCTAGTGCCATCTCTCTCAGGGTAAATTCTGCAGCTGACAGCATAGATAGCCACCACCTCTGCTTGCCACATCCATGGGAGTGTTGGTCAAAGCTGGTTCTCTTCAACCCAACAAAGGAATTTCCCAGATACAACAGCAGGAGTTACTACACCCTCCATCACAACAGGCAGGCTTCTGTCAGGGCTAAAGGACACACAGTGCATACCATCACCGACAGAAGGCAAAAATACTCCCTACCCTGCTCCCCAAAGCACATGCAGCCAATCAGAGAAATGAAAATGACACCAGGTATTTCTTGTGAACAGTAACAACCCACCCAATCCACTCTACAAGGTACCAAGGGAAAAATTCACCATAGCTGTCAGTTCGGTCTGGGCCCAGGCTCAGCCCTCTGAACCATGGCAATACACCCATTTCTCCCACTCCCCAGGAGCTGAGGAGTTCAACACAACTGGCAAAGAGGTGTTTGCATGCTCTGGTTGGAAGAGAAGCAGAGCCCCAAAGACCAACAAGGTCCCCAAAGAGGACAAGGGGAGGCAGCATCCAGGAAGAGGCAGTGGGAAGCCTGGGGCAGCAGTTGACTACCCAGCACCATGGATGCACTAGTCTTCTGGTTTTTCCCAGGAAAGACAGATTTTGTATGTTTATGAACAAAACAGCCCAAACAAAAGTTGTCTCTGCTCCCCATCCTCAACCAAAATATTCTGCACAGCAGCTTTCTAACAGCCCCTCTGTGTGAAGGGGATGGTGGTACAGTCACTCCTCACAGCAGGGCTCACCATTTCTGCCCCTGGCACACCAGCAGCTCAGACAGCAAAGGCTGGTGTTTCAGCACAGCATCACAGATTCAATTAGGTTGGAAAACACGTCAGAGATAGAGTCCAACCTGTGACCTAACACCCCTGTGTCAACTAGACCATGGCACTGAGTACCATGTCCAGTCTTTTCTTAAACACCTCCTAGGACAGNAGCACCTCACAGGCTCTGGCACTGGGGTGTGCTGTGAGGTAGGAGGAGCTGCTACTAATGACTGTGCTGGGACTCCATGGTACATCTCTGCTACAGCTGCCCACACAGGAAAGGAAATGTTGGGAAATGGGACTCAGAGCCAGATTTGAAACAGAACAGGTGTTTTAGATAGGTGGTGCTGTCTTGGCAGAGAGGCTATCAAAACTGCTACAGCAGTGCTCACTCATGAACTCACTTCATCATGGGCATGATGAAGTTAAACCAGGGGAGCTTCAGGCTATTCAAGTGCACTGCAAACAATTTCAACACAAGCTCACATATCCTAAATGCAGAGAGGACCTCTGCTACAAAGCGTTAAGGCTCACCCAAAAGTCTGGCACTCTTGCACCAGTATTGAATTCTGTACCAGATTTCCTAAGGTACTTCAAAAGAGTAATACAAAAGTTAAATATTTTCTCAAACACAGTGGAAGAAGATCATCCTTCTAAAACTGCAATATTAGCCTACATCCACAGTAAATTACAGCACCATGAAGAAGTATTTGTGAATTGCAGCTCTCTTAAAAACACTTCATAAAACATTGATTCCTGAAACAGAGATACCCACTTACACTCACCTAGTGCCATCTCTCTCAGGGTAAATTCTGCAGCTGACAGCATAGATAGCCACCACCTCTGCTTGCCACATCCATGGGAGTGTTGGTCAAAGCTGGTTCTCTTCAACCCAACAAAGGAATTTCCCAGATACAACAGCAGGAGTTACTACACCCTCCATCACAACAGGCAGGCTTCTGTCAGGGCTAAAGGACACACAGTGCATACCATCACCGACAGAAGGCAAAAATACTCCCTACCCTGCTCCCCAAAGCACATGCAGCCAATCAGAGAAATGAAAATGACACCAGGTATTTCTTGTGAACAGTAACAACCCACCCAATCCACTCTACAAGGTACCAAGGGAAAAATTCACCATAGCTGTCAGTTCGGTCTGGGCCCAGGCTCAGCCCTCTGAACCATGGCAATACACCCATTTCTCCCACTCCCCAGGAGCTGAGGAGTTCAACACAACTGGCAAAGAGGTGTTTGCATGCTCTGGTTGGAAGAGAAGCAGAGCCCCAAAGACCAACAAGGTCCCCAAAGAGGACAAGGGGAGGCAGCATCCAGGAAGAGGCAGTGGGAAGCCTGGGGCAGCAGTTGACTACCCAGCACCATGGATGCACTAGTCTTCTGGTTTTTCCCAGGAAAGACAGATTTTGTATGTTTATGAACAAAACAGCCCAAACAAAAGTTGTCTCTGCTCCCCATCCTCAACCAAAATATTCTGCACAGCAGCTTTCTAACAGCCCCTCTGTGTGAAGGGGATGGTGGTACAGTCACTCCTCACAGCAGGGCTCACCATTTCTGCCCCTGGCACACCAGCAGCTCAGACAGCAAAGGCTGGTGTTTCAGCACAGCATCACAGATTCAATTAGGTTGGAAAACACGTCAGAGATGGAGTCCAACCTGTGACCTAACACCCCTGTGTCAACTAGACCATGGCACTGAGTACCATGTCCAGTCTTTTCTTAAACACCTCCTAGGACAGACCCTCCCTGGGCATTCCATTCCGATGTTTAATCATCTTTTCTGTGAAGAAATTCCTCCTAATGTCCAAGCAAAACCTCCCCTAGTGCAGCTTGAGGCTATGTCCTCTCATCCTGTCACCAGTTGCCTGGGAGAAGAGGCTGACCCCAGCCTGGCTACACCCTCCCTCCAGGTGGTTGTAGAGAGTAATAAGGTCACCTCTGAGCCTCCTTTTCTCCAGGCTTAACAGCCCCAGCTCCCTCAGATGCTCCTGATAGGACTTACCCCAGCTCACTGTGCCCTTCTCTAGTCACGCTCCAGTACTTCAGTGTTCTTACTGAATTGAGGAGGCCAGAACTGGATGCAGTACTCAAAGTGTGCCTCTCCAGTGCCCAAAGGGACAATCACTTCCCTAGTTCTGCTGATCACATTATTTCTCATACAAGCCAGCATGCCATTGGCCTTCTTGGCCACCTGGGCACACTGCTGGCCACATCCACATGGGACAGGCCCTTAGCAGACTTACTGGGCTCTCTTCCCTGTCCCCATGCTCCAGTGAGTTGATTGACACTTGAATTAATTACAATTAATTGCAAAGATGGGGGAAGAGTTTGTGAGCTACCCACACTCTAGCAGTGTGAGGTCCCTGGGCTGTGGCCATGCACCTGCACTTTTGACATGCCCTGTGGCCACCACAGCGTTTGTCCAGCCCTGCCACACTGCCTGTTGCCACCAGACGTGAGACTAGCACCAGTCAGCAACGTTTCAAATCCTTCCCCTTTGCCTGCTGGGTTTTGGCAGCTGGTGTGCCCTGTCCTCCTGCCAGCAAGTGCTTCTCATAGCCAAGGGTGGCCAGAACATCTCTTAGGAAATCAAGGTATCACAGGCCGTTTGGGGATTTCTTCTAGAAAAGTATTGTCACGTCAGGAGCAGAGCAGCAGTCGGGAAGACAACTTGTTGCGTTAATTAATTTCATTTAGACTGCAGAGTGGATGCTCCTAGGAGCCAGCTGCCGCAGGCCCTGAGAACAGCGCTGGCTGCTCCCTCAGAGCCGACGGGCGCTGCCCGGGTCTCTCAGTCACAGGGATAGAGCACCCCAAGTGCCGGCGTACGCGGGGCGTTTCCTTCTCTAATTCTATTTCTTTATCTCAGAACCAGCTGGGGCTCGCTGCCATCATCGTTTCCCGCTGCCTCCCTCAGTCGGCGGGCTGGGGACGGTGCCCGCAGGAGCGGCTCCTCCTGAGGGCGCAACGGCGGCCTGAGGGGGGCACCGCCGGCCACCAGGTGGCGCGCACGGCCCGCGGCGAACGCGGGGCGGACGCTCAGCACCCGCGGTGGCGGCAGCGGCCTCGGCCGGCTTGGGGTGATGGCCCCCTCCTCATCGCCACTGCCTCCGAGCGGCCCCGGCCGGCTTGGGGCGATGGCCCCATCGTCATCGCCACTGCCTCCGAGCGGCCCCGGCCGGCTTGGGGCGATGGCCCCATCCTCATCGCCACTGCCTCCGAGCGGCCCAGGACCTGGCCGGCCTGGGGCGATCGCGCCCATCAAGGCCAGAGCCGTGACACGGACCGTAGTGGGTCACGAGGAAGAGTAAATTGGCAACAAAGCTCGCTCGGAAGCTGCCGTGAAAACATCCCGGACTGTGGAGGAGATACTCTCACACACGCCCCTCCCCACGCCGCAGCCAAACCCCAACCACAGCATAGCGAAACTTACTGTTTCTTAAACGAAGTAGCCACGTGTGCGTACCAAAGAGTCATTTAAAGTGCATTTCTAATAATGCCACCATAGGCCGCTAAGAATCCGAGCGCAAATCTCACTGGTTCCTTGTGAGCACCCACCTCAGCTCTCGCCTCCGTGCCGGCTCTCGGGCGGAGCTCAGGTATCTCAGGCTGAAGGGGTGAAGCACTGCGAGAAATCAGGGACATTTCTGTAATAACCGCTTAGTATTTTAATGCTCACAGGAACACAGGCAAAGTAAAAAAAAAAAAAAAAGTAACAAGTGCTAAGAATGCCAAACCCTTAAAGACCGTCATTGCTTCAGCATTAGGATCTTCTCCCATGGATCCAGGACAAAGAACATCCCGTGAAAACACCCACAAACCCTTGAAACATTTCTGGTATGTGCACTGGTGTTAACCAGCAGCAAGTCTACTGCAAGTACTGCCGTGGTATTCGGCTCAGCAGAAAATTCTCATTTAAAAAGATACTGAAGTAAAGGTCAAATATTTGGAGCTGAAACAGTCCATGCTTGCCATCTTTAGAGGCCTGTCAACACTTTTCCCAACACCAGCAGATAAATGAGGGTAGATATGAACCAAATACCAGTATGTAACACCCCATATTTTGTCTAATGGCATTTTCCTAAGTTTTAATCGCATATTCTCAGAAATTACTTTGCAAAAACAAGTTTTCCTCTTTTTACATGAGCATTTGTATCAAACTTGCAGCTGAAGTAAAAGATGTTGCACATTATGCTTACAAAAATGCAGTTGTTTATTGCTTCCCATTTGCCCCAGCATGTGGAAAGATGGACCTAAAGCACAGCTAAAAGACAGGCCCAGAAACCATAATGAGAAGGGAAATACCACTAAATACAATGAATGCACAGTCACTAATGGATATAATCTATGTTTTTATTACTATTCCAGATTGGGAACAGAAACATTCCACTGCAAAGGGAAACTGACAAGCACAATAAAACCACTTACAATAAACATAGCCTTTTCATGCCACGTAACAACCCAACCAGCTTTTTCTTTGGGTTTCCCTCTCTGCCAGTGGGTTCTCAGGAAGCATTTCTAACCTGCCATTAAGACACTGCTGCTACATGTGCAAGCTGGTTTTATCATCACTGACTCGCCTTGCATAGAATTGCTTCTGTCTTTGCTCACCCGTCTGATAAGGAAACAAGGAGCGTTGGTAGAAGTAGGGCTGAATTATCCACGCATGAGTTGTCTCTTGTTTGCTCGGTTCTACTTCCCCTAGGAGAGCAGTGACCATGAACTAACTAAATGTGTATTTGTGCCAGGCCGACGGCCTGCTGCAGCAATGAGCCAAACACCAGAACAGGACATTAGAGGGCAGCAAGCACCCTCACTGCTGTCTCGCTTTATTCAGCGCCAAGGGAAAGGTAAAAACCCCTGATCCAACGCTTGGGGGCGAAAGGTTTCCCATTCCAAAATAATTCCAAATTTCCTGCTCCTGAACAACTGCAGGGTGCAAACCACACCCAGCTGAGCCACGTGAAGAGTGCAAGGTTAAATGAACCAACCTGGAGAATTTCTAAAGCACAGGAAGAACATAAACGTTCGGGACACTCAGACAGTAACTCGTGAAATCCAGGGCATCATAATCTCATGTGAAAGAATTTTTATTTATGAAAGCATGATTAAATCTCCTTGCAATATACACAACACCCCCTACTCTAGCTGTACCAGGCAGGAACGCAATGCTACAGTTCACACAAACTGAATGTTATGCAAAGATGCATAACGATGCTCTGGTCATTGGTTATCTCAAGTGGTGGGGGAGTTTTATTCAGAACACCTGAGGAAAGGCTGTCTGGCACTGAAAGTTAATTGTTAAGGCTTTTTACATATTTTAATAAAATGGAGCTATATAAATTACCAACATTCCTTACCACAAAACTCCACAAGCTTCTGTAATAAAGTTTGAAAGCCATTTTTAATAAGCATTACTTGAGAGATATCAAGACACTGAACTTCCTCTTCATGTTCAAAGTAGTGATTTATGACAGAGTATTTTCAAAAAACTCACTGTCACAGTTCTCTTAACTACTGCAGAGCCCTTTTACTTCTCCAGTTGCTTATCAGCACTATAACAAATACAACTACTTAAAGTTTAAAGGCTGAAGACTAGTAAAGTCATGCACATTTACAAAGAGTAAAATGAATAGGAGGTTCACATTTTCCATTACTAATTTGTAAGAGTTGAAGAGAAACTCAGTAATATGTGCTTTTATTTCACTTACCCATTTTGTGACCTCAGAAAAAAACGTCTAGAGGAGCAGGTAGTGAAGAAAAAGGTTATAGTGTTTATTTCTAATATAAAAAAAAAAAAAAAAGAAAAAAACCCAAAACAACCACCCTCAAACAATTACAGCCCTATCAAAAGCTGAGAAACATCAGTGTTGCTGGTTTAAGGACAGAAACAAGGCAACATTCATGACCAAAAGACACAATCCATTATTTGCCTGGGTGCTGCAGCTGGACAATGCATCCAGGCACACCTTTTTGGGTTCTGGTAGGTTGTTTTGGTTTGATTTGGGGATTTTTTGGTGGTTTGTTTTGGTTTGGTTTTTTCAGCTTTTTTCTTTTTGTGGTTTTTGTATCAGAAGACCAGACACTCTTTGTGAGGCACCAAAGATGGTTATACTGAAAAGAAAACACATATAAAAAGTCAATGTCTGGCTGTGGTCTAGCACATAAAACCACCCAAACTAAAAATACACACTACAGACTTTAACATGCAATGACAGCAATGAATTGCACCGTACATGCTTCTTGACCCTAAGTGGTAGAAATTCAACTCAGACAAGGGCATTTAGTGACAAAAGCAGTAAAAGTACTCCAAAGCACAAATGCTTTATTGTCATGTAAGAAAACTGGTCAAATACTAGCAAGCCTGCTCAAGAGCCTGAGCTGGAGGCTTAAGCTCTATTTTGTCTTCTGCAAAGAAGGTGGCTCAGCTACTCCACAGCTAAAGCCTAACACAGATAGTTCATGACAGAGTGCTTCATGTGAGAATTTCAGTCTGAGGGCAACAGCGTGGGATGGAACAAGACCTTGAACAAATCACTGATACTTTTACGGGCATTAATTTTAATCCAGTATCAACTGATACTACTTTCAAACCAGAGAAAGCTTCCTGATCATGAGCCAGCCACCTGCACTACAAAGGGAGCTGCTGTGAACCACGGACTGCCAGACTAAGTATCAAGATGCCCTTCCCAGCTATGAGAGTGTCTTAAGAAGTAAGCTCCAGACATTCCCCCAAACTCAGTAAATCCCAACTCTTAACTGTCAGCAGTGC
The DNA here is from genome assembly GCA_013400775.1 of Chaetops frenatus. NCBI lineage: Eukaryota > Metazoa > Chordata > Aves > Passeriformes > Picathartidae > Chaetops > Chaetops frenatus. The sequence continues at coordinate 26,942 of VZTR01010465.1, read as the reverse complement.
AACTACATGTATTTAATGTATTCCACATTAAAAACATTCACAGCTAGTTCAACCCTCAGGGATGTTAGGTTCACAGACCAAACGGCCCTCATACTTCTATTCTCTCTTATTACTATTCTGGAAAAACATGAGAGTTTTCCCACTATTCTGCAAGTTTCTGGACTTTAAATGGATATCTGCTAAGATTTATTAGTTAAAGGGAAAGCAATATCAGATGCATTTTCCTCCATCTCCATTTAAAATTGTCTTTATTTCATTCATTTTAAGCAGAAACCTCTCACAGCAGTTGGGATAAGCAGGCTGTTATACCATTACACTGTTACATTCAATTGCAGAGATACATCTCACTTCATACAAATATAAGCAAAAGGTGTGTTTGTGGTGAGGTTTTTCAAGAAACATTTCTTCAACGTCTCAGTGTGCCAAGTACATCGACCTGTACTTTTTGCATCAGGAGGCCAACTAGGAACACAGTAAGTCTCGCCCGTGGATGACAAGGGGAATTAAACCATTGTGTTGTGACAAACCTTACCTGACAGAAAAGCACATTAAATTTGCTTGAGGAATCCAACTGTTCACCTATATTCAATATTGTCATGGGTGGGGGTCCTTAATTGCACAAAGGTACTGAGCACTACTTCTTGGATTACCTAAAGTTAAAACTTAACTGAGCACTACCCTCATATCTTCACTCTTAAAATATCTGAGGCACAAGTATGTGTGTGTACTTGTTTTATTCATAATTTGTCTTGGGATACCAAATGTATTTCTAGTTCAGGTCATTTAACAAAATTGTTGACCTCATTTCAAAACATCCAGTGATCCATTTTTCATTCAATGGCAATATCAAATGTTAAAAGGAACATAAAAACAAACATGCACACAATTGTACAGTTTTCATAAATGTCTATTTCATTATTTGTGGGTAGCGCATTAAACAGTTAAATACATTTAAATAATGTTTAAGTGACTGCACTAATGCAGAATTTTAACTAGATGGGTAACCAATTTAACTAGAAACCAGCTAACAAGTAACTGTCTAAATACTTCAAATACAGCTCTTGTTCTAGGTCATCCTTCCTGGAAAAAAAAGCCTGCTGGTCACATTGGAAATACATTTTAAGGCCAAATTCTTCTGATATCCCTTCTCTGCAGCAGTTTCTTCACCTTTTTAAGCCTCCAATTCCAGGCCAAGACCAAGTTTATGGCCACCAGCATTGATGCTCTTTCCATCTATCAGGGCAGACAGTGTAAGCTTCACACCTGTAAGATTTTTAAGCAGCATGTTTACAACACACACAGTAGCTTTCATGCAATTCCACCTCTGTCATTACAAGTCCCAGTTGTAGCTCTCTTTCTATACAGCTACTTTCCTCTCAAGATTTTTGGAGAAGAATATATTTACCCATGAAATCTACTGAAAGTTAATCACATGAAGAAAGCTATATGATTTCTGTAAACAGTTAAAAAGTGGATATACAAGGTCTCTAATTGCTAAATAGACAAGAGTTTCCTTTCTTGCATTCAGACAGGCAAAAGAGGACGCAAACTGCATAGATAGATACTCCTACCTAAAAAGGGATGGAATGAAACTAGAATGTTAACTGGTTTTCAAATACGGAACTAACCAATAGTAATATAGCCTTAACAGGTGCTATCATATTTAAGCAGAACAAGTAAAGTTCCAGAGGGTTTTTTTAACTAAATATGAAGAGCAGGAAGTGTGGGGTTTTGATAATCATAATTTGAAGACCTGCTATCATTCCATATGGTACGACTGGACAGAGCAATGCCAAAAAAGAAGACATGCTTTGCCTAAGCTGTCAAACAATAGTCCACTCCTGCACATATCAGTGAAGAATATAATGCATTACTACTATTAGATAAAATAGAGTTTGGCTTGTTTAAATAAAGGTTTGATATATGACTGAAGCTACTGTAAAACATCTACTTGGCCTTCAAAGAAAAAATTATTCTGAAGGAAAATAGTTGCATATAAATGCAGAGATCTCAATTATTTTCTTTAATGTATGACATAATTCACATGATAGTTCTTACCTGGCCTCAGGGTCTGGGTGTAACCCACTCCAACTAGACTAGAATTATTCACTTTTGCCTAAAAAAAAAAAAAAAAAAAGCCAACTGAAATGCCAAAACTGATTAGTTATTTGTTACCATTCAGAATCTAGAATAACTATGGCAACGTTGCCATTATCAGGTTAACCGAATTTTACCTGTTCTTTCAGTACACCTGTGTTTCCTGAATTCTGACCTTTCAGCTATGCCCTGGCCCCTCAACTTACAGCTGAAGCAGTAACATTATTTTGAAGCAGTAACATATAGAAGAGCACAGGGAATGCAAGGGCAGGGAGAACTGTTACCGAAACATGGTTTCACAGGTGAGCTTCACCACTTTGCCCTTTTCAGGAGGCCAGAGCCATTTACGACCAGTCTCCCAAAAAATGCCACATCAGAAGAATCCTCTATGTTCATATCATTACAGACAAATTAGTATCTTGCAAGTCCAGTAATGCAGCAAACATTTTGTAGTATCATCATGAACAATACGTTCAAAATTATTTATCTCACTTTGAATCACTTCCTCAACAGGATGATTCCAACTTTGAAACATACAGGAAACTTTGCTGCTTATCAACTTTTAGCCAGTACTGCCAGAGAGAATGTGACAGAGCTCCCCAGAAACTGGTTTAAAAAATATGCTGTCAACATACAGAACTAGACACAAACTTTTTTTTTTTTAATTGTGGGGTTTTTTTTAATAAATACAGTAGGATCTCTAACATAAGCACATTTGACAGTCAGATTCTATGAGACTTTGCTGTAAGCATTATAGAATTTAAATACTGCTGGTTCAATTATAATTACCTGGACTCTAAGAGTAATTCCTACTAGGCCTCCCAGCCTACTTTGTACTAATAAAACATGGATTCACAGAAACTGAAAATACACTGTGCTTTGCACAACCCTTCAGGTTACAGCCATACTTACTGAAATAGAAGCAGTGGAATCCAACTTGTATTTAGCTGCAATGCCAAAGCGAGTGCTGTTGCTACCTGCTGTCCAAGCCAGGTTTATAGCAGTTTCAAGACTGTCACTCACTTTTTGGTAAATTGACCCACCAAATTCAGAGCCATCATTGCTGCACAAATTAAGAGAAAAGTTAGTTTCCTATTTGCATAATTCACTTTTTTATTTTACCTTTTTTTTTTTTTTTTTAATACTTCAGATTTTATTCAAATAGGCATTTCAAAGCTTCAATTGTTTCACATTTTTTGACAAGAAGATGAACAAAGGCTTCAGGGCAAAATTAAATGGCAGTAATTCATGGAACTAAAAAGGTATTTTAGAGTGCTACAGCTAATTGTCAAACAAAGTCCTTGAACAAAATTCCAGATCACATCCTTACAAAACTGACCAATATGTGTTAATGGTTACAAAATGGGCCTTCTGAATTATATCACGATTGAATACGTGAAACTCGTAGAGAACTGGATGATCTTTCAAAAATCTGTCACAATGTTTTACATTACTAAATTGAAATGGAATTCTTACAATCCAGACTATAAAGTATTTGGTAGCTTTCTCCTATATTCCTCAACTTCCATGAATTCAGACAGATACAATCTCCATGCCTTCCCTTCAAAAACAAAACCTTTCAATTATCTGAACAGAATAGAACTCCACCTATTTTGTTCATTTGGATTGAGAACGTCATGTTGTTCAGTAGGTTTTGATCAGGCTGCTCTGAAGTAAGATCTAAAGGCAGGAAGTCTGAAGAAAGCTCATAAACAAGACACTTGTTTAATTATACCGCTTCATGCAGTCTTCCTCACTGACAGGCAAGATGAACCTCCACAAAAAATCCAGAAGCAAAGCTCTAGTCCTGCTCTAGAAACTACTACAGCAATAGTGCAACACTGATTATTACCTCCAACAAATCTACTGCCCTTAAATTGTAATCTGATACAATTCAATATAACAGGATAGCCATAAAAAGCATTATGATCAGTTCTGCATAAGTGAAGTACTGCACTTTCAATCTGCACATACTTCAGTGTTTGGCAAGCTGTATCACATCATGCTGCAAGTGCTAACCACTCATAGGTGTTTACTGTCTTGAAAAAGAGAGATACAAAGTACATTTGTTTAGAATTTCCTATTGAAAAATACACTCCATTAATGGCCTTGTAGGCACCTCTTGATATTTCAAGCATTTGTATTTTGACTAGAATGAAAGGTAAAGGAAGTCTGCTTCTGGAAAGCTAAGCAAGTCTTCAGTACTTACACATTAGTGTGCAGTTGGAAGTCTCCAGTCTTGTAACCCACAGAGAAATTATTTCTTGTCAATTTTGATTTGGCACTATCAAAAGTCATCTGATAACCAGCAAGCCAGCCTTCATAACCAAAGACAGCTGAACCATGGACTGCAGGTCCGGCAAAATCAAAGTCAACATCACAACCTAGGTTTACGCATTCACGTTTATAAGCTGACTTAATTTTACCGCTTTTCTTTCTGAAACAGAGAAAAGAGTTATCTTAAGACAAGCACACATGATCTTCCTCAATGACCTGCCAAATTCAAGCCCTATGACTCTACACAATGTATCTAAATGCCTTGCACATGCATCCCCTGTACCAGGCTAACTACAGCCAGCCCATCAAGAGCACACAGGGCTATGGCAAACAGACACTTTCTGATAAACGTAGTGGCAGTTTCATGTTTCCTGCAATCTTCACATATTTCTATCACAGAAAATAGGCAAAGTTGTTAAATGTGCAATACTAACCCCACAGTGATGTCATGGTAAAGAGCAGAAGCCTTTAGCATTGGGATTTGCTAAGCTGGATCAACAGCAAACCATACAAACAGCTCTGTCACTACCACAGACCAGATCAACAGACCATGGGTGTTGTTATTCCTGAGGTAAAGTAAAAATGTTACCAATTCTTACCCTGTATTTGGTGAGAAAGTTGTATCAAATGTCAACTTCAAGCCCTTGGCAATCTAATTGAAGGGGGGAGAAGATAAGATAAAGCTATAAATTCAGTTCTTACACAGAGGTAGAACAAATAAATATTCCCCTAATCTATTACCTGATCTTCAATTGCAATTTCTGTTCCCAGAGTGTTATCTGTGTTCCATTTTTCTGTGAAAGTCAGACCATACTCAGCCCACTTGTATTTGGTCTCCAAGCTCCCATTCACTTTTCCAGTGTCTGTGTTCGATGAACCAGATGTTGTGAATTCCTAAAAAGCACAGAAGATACAGGTGATCCTGAAAGCATTACACAGTGTTTCCTTCAGCAAGCACTAAGATCTTGTTATTATATGGAAAAAAAATTAAAATCAGTAGACAACTTGCAAGGGGAGAAGGGAGAATAGCACAGCCAAGAATTAATGACTCATGACCACATGGAGGCCTCCCTACAATGCCTACCTCTACTGCAGTGTTCCTGCCACTACTACCAAATGTATAAGGATGGCAACCTAACTCCAAAGCAAGGCAGCAACCACCATAAAGCAGAAACAAGTCCTGGAAATGTACGGCTCAGTTGGATACTCCCAATGAGCAACTTAAAAATCAAACCAAGAGCCAAGAACACTATAAGGCACATAAAACAACTCCAGTAAAATTCTTTAAGGATCACATATGTCTTTCCATTACTCTTGTCAACCACCACTGAAGATAGTGTGCAACTGTAAAATGTCATAGAATGGCATCATATTTCAATTAGGGGGTGGGGTGGGTGGTTTGGTTTTTTGTCTGGGTTGGGGTTTTAACCGTTTTTTAAAGAGAGTTCTTAGTCTGCCCAATGCACTAGCCTTTCACACCAGCCATAGGCACACATTTTACTGACACCTATAAAATTCCTATTGCCTTGGCACTTTGATTCAATGACACACAGAAATAACACCCATGTTTTAAGTGGGAGCTAAGCAAACAGACTGGGTTTATAGTATGGTATGATCTGACCTGGAATTCTTGAAAGTACTTAGAAGTCAACAGTATCACTCACATTTCTTTATCAAAGGAAGTAACCACTAATATCTGTCATTCTTTGGATTCTCACAAAGAACAGAATGAATAGTTTCTCTATACCACTATTCAAAAACTGAAGGTAATTAGAAGTGGAAGCCAGGTTTACAAATACACGTTAAAGATCTATTTCCAGTGAAGTATTATTGCCGTTATGATTAAGTCCATTATTTCAAATTTTTTAAATATATAAATAAACATTTTGATCTCTTGTCTTCCTCCATGCACAACATTGTTTTCAGACTTCTCACACTCACTTTCCCCAGAAGGAAAAAGAGATTTGAAATCATAAGTCCTTAAGCACTCTTACAGCAAAAGCCCCAATAGCACAAAATAAAGATGGCTGAGACTGTTCTTTAATGGTGGGTGATCAAATTCGACCACGCCTGAGACACTTACTTGTATTACGTTAGTGACCCACTACACCACACAAATACCTTCAGATCTAACTTCTTGCTTTGTGCTGTTCCTACTGCACAGGGGCTATGTGACTGTAACCATTGGGGAAATAGCTTCAGGAAAAGCAAATTATGGTATTATCTCTGCTTTAAAACATCTGTAATACATATACGCCAGCAGGTTCTCCTCCAGGGAAGGATGGCTTATAACTGATACAGGACTCACATTAGGGTTTGGATTTTTCAGCGTTTTACCAGCATAACTGGTAGTCCTCCAAAGAAACAAGGTACCATAAGAACAACTGCCTCTGTAATAGGGCTCTTGCAAACTGTGTTTCAGTTGGGATACAGACTTCTAGAAAAACAGAGCATATAACCTACAAACCTTGTTTTTAACAGCAAGTTACACTGCTCAGGCTCCAGTTATGGGGAGAAAAAAAAATAAATCTACCTTTATATCTTGTCAAGTCTGCTCTAGAAATAAATAAAAGTTACAGGGGGCACTACTTGCATGACCAAGACATCTTGCATGGAACACTACTGCAATGCTTTAGTATCCAGAGGAGGCAAAGATTCAACATGCTTATTCAACGCTGACTACTTCATACAAGAATCAAGATGCCAGAAATTTCCATCACAAGGTACTTCAGAAATAAAATCTGTATACTGTAATTGGTATATTAAAATATTTTATTTGTACACCTTCATGCTTAAGACCAGGGACAAGTAATAAACCCTTTTATTATACAAAGATTACTGAACAAGGCAATATTCCTGATACATTCAGATCTTTAGGGGCTTCTGAAGCTATCTAACACCAGATACCCATCATTCATATAACCTATAAAATACTTAACAGCATCTGAAGAGTGCCCCTTTTAACTAAGTATCAGAACATTGATAGAAAAAAATATGAATAAAAGTTACTTAAACTCACCACTCCGCTTGCAGATTTTGTTTTCACATCCAGTTTCACCAACCCAAAACCTTAACAAACAGAATTCAAAGATACATGAGTAGGCCTTAACTAAGGCCCTACACATTTTTCAGTAAGCTGGTCTTTCAGGCAGTCTCAGCAGTGTGCCACATATACACATATATATAACCAGCTATAGATTAACTTCAGCAACATTTAACTTCTAGATGCTGCAGCAGGTAAAGGAGGCCTTTCCAAAACAAGGCACAGAAGTGCATCTCAGTTCTACACAAGTAACTTTAACTAACAAATGATGCTTCCAAAAAGAAATACATTATTTTTTGTTCCTGGAATGGAACAGTTTTTATAGTCAATGCCTTTTAAAGAGTTATCCCAATGCATAAAATGCCTCTTTCAGCACTAAGACAAAGTATCTCAAAAAAAACTGTAAAAGCAAAGTCACTGGGAAATACACAACCACTGGAACTGTAATATAAGTAGGGAGTGTGAATTCACACTGTTACCCAAAGAGGTGAGCAACAGTCTCAGTGAAAAAAACCCCTATGTTTCCAAAGACCAGAAAGAAACAGCACTGTGACAAAGAATGATTTAACTATGCAGCTGTCTGGTATTAAAGCATTTTAAGATGTGGAATGATTCTTTATCCCAACAGCCATTCCTCTTCCTAGTCCTAAAAAGGCTACAACATTACACTGGTATATAACCCTTTCTATATCAACAAATGTTGTGGCACAGACAGACCAATAAACAAAGCGTGCTCCTAAGTTAAACTACACTTGCTGCTTACATTCTTGCATACTTATACACCTCTGACATTTATGTGGCTCAAGCAGTAAGATTTAACAGTCTTCACATCAAAACAGCCCAGAAAAACACTTCAACAATTAGTCGGTGGTAAAGATATAAACACAGCACACCTTCCTCCTCCCCAAGAACACTTGCATTTGATCATTCAATATTCCACACAGACTTGAAAAGGCAATTCATTGTTGCACCTCAAACACCACTTATAAAAGGTACTATTCTTACCATATCCTTTATTGAAGATATCTCTGGCAGGTTTGCCAAGGTCTACATATGATGGAGGGATCGCCATTGGAGCTGAAAAGTAAAGGGCTAATTAATAATGAACCTTTTGCCACTTCACACATAAAAAAATGCTACCACAATTCTTTCAATATAGTCTGTAAGGCAGATTGATCTACAGGACAGCAATCAATGGACATAATTTATATAATTATATATTTAAAATTAACATATATAATACTACAGTACTCTCTGAAACACCTAGATTTTCAGTGAATGTCACGGAACATGGGCTGTTTTCTTGGCAATGCAGAGAAGAGGCATTACAAGAACACCCAGTTATTAATTTTTCAGGTAGATTTCTCGGTACATCTTTCATTACGAGAAATTAACTAAGAACTCACATTTCCAGAGCTGGCATAGTTACTGCCAAAAACCTGGACACTAAAAATCTAAAAACCTGTAATGCAGACAGTTATTCCCTCAAGTTTTACAAAGTCAAATTTGATGCGTGCTTATGAAAACTACCTGAAAGTACCCCAAAGGTTTTATTTTTGAAAACGTAAAAAGAGAGCATATCTGCCCTCCAACATCATTTTTGCCCCATATTTTACATGGCAGACATACAATTTTAAAAATATCTAACACCATTAACAAGCAATCAATCTGATAACATACAAGAGTTTAAGTGTGGGAGGCTGTCCTGTTAGTTTAAAACATCCAAGTAAGAGGAATGCAGGGTCCGTGAGAAGAGATCTCTTTACAAGCGCCTTTCTCAGACAAGGAGCCTCTGGCAACCTCGCTGTCACTGCAGATGAGCTATGGCCCAGCCTGTCCGGCCCCACACACAGACACCAGGCTACAGCCTCACCCAGGCCTGTATCACTCTCCTACCTGGGAAGATAGGCCCTCATCTGTACCTTCCTGAAAAACTGTTTTCCCATGATTTCAATGGCAAGAGGCTGCTGCTACTGAGGCTGTGTATTTTAAAGTTGTGAAATACAGAAAACAGATCATATTAATAACTCCTCCCATGCTGTGAAAGGGGGAAGAAGGGATGGGGGGAAATGAAACTACCTAGACAAGGCCATGAAAAGGCTAAACACATGCAAACAACAACCTTATCTTCTCAAACTGATTGGTCACATTTGTTTAGCTGAGAGTCAAATTAACATAATTGACTTTTTATCTTGCCTTTGTGTGGTGGATTGATTTTTTTTTCCTTTTAAGTAAATGAAAAAACTACCTTTAGAACCTGAAAAATAACAAGGGCGGTGTTCTCACATGTTAACTTCCAAACCCTAATTACACCTGCCATTTATAGCCAAATTGTATGAACTGCTACTATTAAACAAAACAAACCCAAATTAGTTTAGCAATCAATGGAAAGGCAGAAGACTGTTTCTTGTTTTTCTACAATTCATAATGCAGTTTTCCAGAGTACCCTACTTCAGCTCCCTATTGCCCTAAGGGGATAATTTCAACTTCCTCTGAGAAATAATATTTACACTGAGTTTCACACACATACACAAAAATTCAGGAAAAGTTCTTCAGCAAAGATGTCTAAACTTTACAACCAGGTCACTATATCAAGACATCTATCACTTGCTCAAGAACACAAGTCTGGTTTTCCAGGGAGTTAAACTAAACATTAAAGTTTTTTTAAAAGAGAATGAAAATGGCTCAGAACATCTGAAGTTTAAAGAAGCTTAGCCCAAGTTCAAGTCTATAAAAGAAAAGACCCTAATCCCAGTGACAAGCCATTGAATGGTTCCTATTATTTATTCTATAAATAGAAGCAGTTGATAGACCAAATTACAAGGGAGTGTGAGAACTCTGGCCTGTAGAGTTCTGCTGTACAGCAACCATACAATTCTTTAGCAGTTTAACATATTGCAGAGAAAGTTTAGCTGCATATTTCTCTTAATGAAGAGATCTCATCTCTAACTAGCATTGTCAGAAGAATAATTATTTCTGTTTTTTAGGTTTTATATTAGCCTTTAGCACAGACATGCTTTTACAGTGTAGAGTAAATGAGCTTTTCCCTTTTGTTTTCAATGTTTCCCATCTGACTAGACAACCAGTAGAGACAAGAGATTTATGCTAAGCAGAAATGTCCTGACAAGTTAAGAAACTTGTATCTGTGTCAAAATTTAGAAGATTATTACAGTAAAAAGGATGTTGCCATTTTATTTGGCCTAGTTAAGCATCCTTACCACTTCAGGGAAATCATATTTGTTAGATATTCCAGCCTACAGATGCAAGTTTTGTAATAAAATGTTGAAAGAGAGCACAACTGTGACACTGCTGTTCTGACACTATACTGAACACTGAGAGGGATTGATGTGGACAAAACAGGAAAATAAGAATTAATTTTGGATATGCTAAATGCCTGATAAACCAGTGTCACCATCAGAAAGCTCATGAAGTAAAAACAAGGCCATAAAAAAATCAGTCCTGTGTCCTCCAATGTTAGCTAGGTTTGTAAATTCTTATAATCACAAGTAATTTTTTTCAACCCTATTTTGAAGCACTTTCACTTAAAAACTCATTAGAAGTGACTAAGTATCATTTAGCAACTAGAGATTTGTTGAAAAACCGTAAAATAATCGACTTGAAGCAAAGAATATACTTGAGCCAAGTGAGAGCTCCACCCTAATCATTGTTTCATGCCACAGTGACCAAAAAAGTTTAATTAATCTGTTACTTGAGAGCCACAATCATGCTTTCTTCTGTAATAAAAAGAAAAAAGAATCACCCCAAGAAAATAAAATGTTATTGGAATTAGAACATCACAGTTTCCCTTGGAAGTAGTATTTCAAAACACTCGTGCCACTAAGGAATGCCAGAGACCGCTATTAAGATTTCTAGCAATTTTAATATCTCAAGATATTCAAGATTAACCTACAAAACAGATCATGCTACAATTTTTTTAAAACCTATATTCATGCAATTCAAACAAGCAGCAACAACTATGCCGAAATTATCCCAGTATCGCAACAAAGGGCAACAGAAAAATTGAGATTGTTAACAAATTAATTTGTTAAATTAATTAGAATACATTGGACACACTGTGACCTTCAGGCTTACACTGATACTACACGGAGCTTAAAAAGAAAAAAAGAAAAGCCACCTCCTTACCCTTGCAGGTAAGGGTACCCTACTCCCCCTACTCACAGGTCGGAGGTGGACAAGCAAGCCTAATATCGGCCAAGCCAACGCAGAAACTTTCGGGACAATGTCTGGAAACGCACTACGAGCTCAGGAAGCGAAGGCGGGGGTAGCAAAGCAGCGCCTCCCAGAGGGGAAGGGCAGCGAAGGGAGAGCGGGGATGCGGCCGCAGCCCGGGCCGAGCGGCGGCCCCAGGCCGGGCGCCAGGCGCGCCGCCCGCCCCG
>VZTR01010465.1:0-14606 GCA_013400775.1 Chaetops frenatus | reverse complement strand
CGGGCTCCTCCGCGGCCCTGGCGGCCACACCCGGCAGTCTTTAGCCCTGGGGCGGGAAGGGGAATGCTCTTCTCTCCTTTGGGACCGGCCGCCCTCGACTGTACATACAACAGGATCCCTGCGCCGCTGCCCTCCCCGGGAAGCTACCGGTCTCCCTCCCGGGGCCCAGCCGCCTCCCGTCCCTTCAGCCGGGGCCAGCCGCGGAGCCCCGGCGGCGTTTGTGCAGATGGCGCTTGCCGGGAGCCCTTTCCCTTGCACAGGGAGCAGCGCCCGCGGAGCGCTGGGCGGTGACGCAGTGCCCGGCATCGCTCCGCAGGGCCGCTCGCCTTGGCTGTCCCGCTGCCACTGCACACACCGCCCCTCACAGGCTCTGCCGCTGCTGCTGCTGCTGCTGCTGCTGCTGCTGCTGCTGCTGCTGCTGCTGCTGCTGCTGCCCGAAAGGCACAGACACGCAGGCACACCCCACAGGACGCCTGTCCCAGTGCTGGTCTGGTAGTTGTACTCTGTCTGGCAAGGTTTGGTGCCTCCTGCAGACAAGTCGCCACAGACTTTCCAATTGCCTAAGCTCCGTTTTTACCTCTCCCAGTCAGCACCTACAGACACCCCGCATAAGAACACAGCGTGTCTCAGGCCAAGAGAAGCAATAACCCTCAGAAACCTTTCCTAGATAGTGCTGTCTGATCATAAATCACAGCTGGAGCACACAGTCACACGACTGCACAGAGCAGCCACTGCACAGCTCTGCAGGAGGAATCGCCGAGTCACCAATGCAGACCACTGCAAGGCCAAGGAACTGCATGATAGCCATTTCTAAAACTGATATTCTTCTCCCCTTGCTTGGATTATGACATGATCTCAAATTCCTCAAGGAAGCAAATTCATTTACAAATAGAAACTACATTTGTGTAATATGGAAAATACATAACAGCACAATTGATTTTCCAGAACACGTGGTACAGCAGTAATTTTCCAGGATATTAAGAAGAGAGCAGATTAGCAGCAAGGCCCAGCATAATGCCAGTCAGCACCTGCTTGTTATAACAAAAGATAAGCAACAGATTTTTTTGTGTGAGTGTGCAAGTCCAGTGCTTCCACGTCCGAAGACCCAAGAGATGATTCATTTTGATAGTTTTAAATAAGATAGTTTAGCATTGCACAGATACGTGTTGATGAATCAAGAAGGAAAGCCACATACTGAGAAAATAAATAACATTAGGAAAAGAATCCTTGAAACATACATTAGGAATAAATAGAGATCTGATTAAGTAAAAATAGATTGTGGTATAAGTTGCTCATTATTTAAAGACATGCATTTATTATTCATACCAGTACTATAAATCCATTCTGAATAAAAGTTCAGTTGCTTAAAGGAGACATCAGCATTCTGCCTTTTTTTTCCTTTAAAGATTAATATTTTAGTAATGGTTTGGCTTTATTTTTAGCAATCCAGGAAAACAATTACTGCCCCACCCTGAGCAAAAAAAGCAATGAATCACTTGCTTTGTGAGACAAGGTAGAGGCATAATCTGAGACAGACAACAGCACACAAACTCCTCTGCTTTACTGTTCCAGGCTTCCGTAGCAACAGCCTCTGCCTGCCAGTGTTTTTTACTGATTCCCCGCCCCTGCCTCGTACAACCATGCTTTATTTCTCTCAGCATATCTGCTGAAGCTCAGAGCACCAAAAAGGCACAGATAGCTTCAGGCCTGCAGCAGCAAGCCTTCAGAATTACTCTGGACCTTTCTTTTTAGTGATCTCATACCATTCAGTGTACACACCTCCTGTGTAGGTGCACATCTCTCTGAATGGGCTGGTTTTCTATTGAAATTCAGCAGCTCTCAGGTTTTGGGGCCAGTTGCAGTTAACTGTTACCATTTTGTATGAATACAGCCATATTTATGCATAACTGACATCAGAGTCACATGCTTTAGTGGTACCACTTGGAGAAAAACAACCCACAGGTCACTATAAGTTTACTGCCATTTGAACACAAACTCTGCTTCTCTCTCCACAATTTATAATCACAATTACTGAAGTAGTGTGTGTGAGCAACAAAAAGAGAGGAAGTGGCTACAGTACACAGCAGTGTCCACCAAACAGTTTAGATAACTTACGTTCACTTCTGACACGAGCCTGAAGTCAGTGTTTGCTCTCCCCTCTGGATGCAGACCTGCAAGTTGAAGATTCAGTGGAGAAGCCTTACAAAAGGTCTAGCAATGAACAGCTAAGTGATTTAGGACTCCTCGTTCTGAAACAAACTGACTTAGGGGATATAGCAGAAATTATGGAGGTGTAACCAGCAGGGAAAGGGTGGAAAATAGTTGAAGCTAAGAGACAAATTCAGAACAAACAAAGCCAAGGGGTTTTTTTCTACAAAGGAGTGCAATCCAGTGGAATTACCTGACACAAGATGCTAAATGTTTATATGGGCTCCAGGAGAAACTAGACAGGCTTGTGGAAGAGAAGTCCAGCAAGGATTACTAATTACTAACCTGTTCAACAATTACCTATGGCTGTATAGCCTGTTTGGAGTCAGAAAATCCCTGAGTTGCAAATGGAGGCATCATTTAAGTTTATCCTGTTCTTACAGTATTTCTTATAGGTATGTGCTGCCTAAATCATTGCTCACTTCATCACCCCAGAGGCAGGGATATTAGACCTTTTGTCTGATACCCTACAACTGCCCTTATGCAAACTAGGCCTCTGGAAAGTTCTAGGAGGGCAATCAGCAGAGGCCCATACTGCCAGGATCCTTTAGACTGACAGACTTAATGCCTTTCCATTTTTTTCCTAAGCAGTTTTAAGTAACCTTATTTCAGTTTAGCTTAAGCTACTAGGAAGAAGTTTAACTGAAACCAGATTCTAAGACACACTTAAAACACGTCCACACAGAGCTAACACATTTAAATAATCTGACAGAGGTAATACCTTAGCTCAGAGGAACACCAGCTAATATTAACCCGTGATTTTAGAGCTGAGAAAGTAAACAGAAACCAAATTTGAGAAAGTCAACAAGGGAACCAACTTGTGTGCAGTCCTTACTAAGACTAATGGAGACACAGAGCACCTTACAACTACCTAACTAATGAAAGGTGATTGTCCATAGCTCTATAGGCAAAGCAACCTAAAAATTCAGTCCTTCCTTTTATGGCCTGTGGAGACACTGCATGCTCTTCTAATGTATTTTCAACACTAAAGCACCTTATTCCCAAATAAATAATAAGAGGGTTGTGGAAAAGGTTCTGTTAAAGAGCAAGAAGGAACTGAGATAAAAAACAACCCCATGCAGAACTTATTCATTCTTCTGAATTTTAACTTGGTTGATAATAATTTTTTCCTTAATTTTTCTTTTTCTTGCAGTTTTCATTGCCTTAGGATTTTTGTTGTTGTTGGGGTGTTTTTTAATCTTCAAGGAATAAAACAATCTATCTTCCTGATAGATTTACAAACCATCCGGTGTCCTGACATCCTGAAATAAGTTAATTAATAGGCTTTATTCCTTGCAGAGGATAAATCCAAGAAAGGGAGGGGAAATCACACAATCAAATGCTGATCTGTAAGCAAAACACAACTGAGAAACTCAAGGAGATGCGCCCAGTGTTCCAAATCACTTATGTGGAACAATAGGCTTGAGAGATTGGTGCAATAGTTCTCACCTGAAATAAATATGAGAACAGCTACTCATTTGTGCTGTATTGTTGCTATTTCTGCTCATGGTGCAGACTGTTAGCAGTTACTATGTCAAGTGGTTGCGTGGCACTTGGTTTAAGAGGTTAAAAATTTCTCAGTTATCTCAAGTTTTTTGTAAGAAGTTGAATGAGGATTACAGGCCTCAGAAAACCCAGGGCACTTAACACCAACGGAATTACACTGCAGAGCAACAGGCCTCCCAGACTGTACTTGTCTTGCTGAAAATAATTTGGTTCCCTCCACAACACTGCTTTTCTCCTTTTAAAGCGTGATCCAGTGAGGGACATCAGGTGCACAAGATGTTAAGCGATGTTTTTATGGCCTCGTCTCTCACTGCAGCCACTCCAGGGTTAAACCTAAATGTTGTAAATAACACCTTGGTGGGAACAAAGCAAAGCTGAGCCATGGAGGAGGAACCTACTCTGGACTGTGCCCCAAGAGTTTTATACTGTGTTCAGAAGGGGGCTTGGAGAGGGAGAATAGAAAACAGCTTGCCCCCAGGCAAATCCCTCCCTGAGAAAAAAATGTGCTACCCCGCATTCGCATAATTTACACGGTGTCCTTGTTGTGCTCAGAGTATTCTGATGGTAGTCTTTACTGTAAACTGCTCTGATGCACAGCTCTAAACCTGAGAGCATCTCTACAGTAACAGCACATGTTGTTGGCCACTTGCTTTTGAGGGACTAAGTTTCCTTCTTAAAAAATTATCAATGCTAAAATCGTAATAATGTTTGCTGTCATACCAATCTGCACTCCAATCAATTTCTCCCTGAAAGCAGGTCTTTCTTAAGGTCACCTCTCTTTCCAGGGTGCCTGTTGGTAGCAGGCTTTACAATCGTAGCAGGTGATGGCAGGGCGTTTGCAGTGGCCAGGCTGGAGGGGGTTCCGGCTGCTGGGACCTCAGCTCCTGCCCCAAATGGCTCGGACTTGCAGGAAGCCTCAGGCGGGCCGGGCTGGCTGAGCTCCGGCACGGAGCGTGCCTTGGCTCCGGAGGCCAAAAGGCACCTCCTTCTCTGGGTGGGAAGGAAGATTGATGGGTGTTTGAACAAGGGGAAAGCAGCAGATTCCTGGGAGCAGATGTGCTGTGGGAAGGATGGCGGTGCTGAGTGAAAGGAGGAGGCTGAGCTGGCCAGCGGGCCCTGCGGCGGCTGCGGCGTTTGGCTTCTGGGCGCGATGCCTGGGAGCGCTGAGCGAGCGGGACCAGCCATCGCACACCCTTCCGCAGTGTGGGGCGGCCCCAGTTCAGTCCTACGGGCACACGGGAATGAAGGGTAAAGTGGCGGCCGAGCACGGGAGCTCTGGGCTGCAGTCCCGGCAGGGCCGGCACTTCTCTGAGAGGGTCATTCATTCCCTGCCATGCCCTGGGCGCTGCCTTGCGGGAGCGCCGGCAGTGGAGGGCGGGCTTTGCCGGCCGGCTGCGCCACCGGGAGGGAGCTCCGTGTGCTGAGAGACAGCCCGGGCTTCGGAGAGGACACAGCGACAGAGAGGGAGTTCAGGCTCTTGGCAGCGTGTTCTAAAAGCAGACTGACATGCCGGAGTACACCGAGTGCTCCTGCACACCCGGCAGCACATCCCGTGGGGAAGCGGACAACACGGATGGAGCTGAACCGAAAACTGGAGTTTAACCGGAGCCATGTGGCACAGCTGGTTACCTGGGAAGAGAGGCTTATCTTGACAGGACAAACCTACAAGTCATTTATCTACAGCTCTATTTTGACAGCTATCATGCTAACAAATATACAAGTAGTGAATTCATTAATTTTTCTGCCTGCATGATTTCCTTGAAAAACTGTGTAGTCCACACCCTTCCACGGCATGTGGAAAGTAAGCAACCTTTGCCAACAACTGTGACTCATCCAGTCCTTTAAGGGTTGCACTTTCATTTGAATGTGAGATAATAGAACACACACCCTCACACTCACACACACACAAAAGAAGGACCTGTGGTGGATATTTCCTCTTTCACAGAAATTTGACTGTGTATTTGTACAATCATGTTCTAGTGAGTGTCCAGGTGCTCAGGCTGGACTCAGTGCAGCAGAGCTGGTGATAGTGGTTTCTGTAATTTTATATGCCTAATCACCACCAGTAAAATGCCGTATTTTAGTAATATCTTATTTCATTGATTCATTTTTATTTACTCACGTTGGATGTTCTAGTCCAGAAACTTGTGTAAGCCAAAAAATTTTTTTCAGAAGTTTTGATTAAAACGTTCAGTGCTGTACAAGGGAAAAAATGCTATTTGCCCAATTGAAATAGTTCTCACAATGATTTGAGACAGCTCTGTGCATTTCATGTTGAGATGGGTATTTCAGACATCACATGAAAGAATTGCCCTTTTGCTGTCTAGTAAAACTCACCCACTCAACCTATAAACTTCAGAAAGATCTCCCATGGTACAGTTTGGCAATTGATTTCTGTGAAGGATGTACTGATGGAGGCACACACTTAATCTCTGCACTTAATGTAATTGGTCTAAGCCATCTCCCAGGAGCACCTGTGCATACTGCATCCAACAGCTGAAACAGTGAAATGAGATTTCTGCAGTTTAACCCTGGATTGTAGATTTGGCTGTGGTTCTGAGCAGAATAGAAAGTCCCTACAGGACTACCCTACCCTACCCTTCAGGAGGGTAAGAACCCTAAATACCTCCTGTGTTCAGGAGCAAAGAACAGAAAAGGATGTAAAAACCAATAGCAGACAGAAGCACAAGTAAGTTCTAATACAAAGGGATAATGAACTGTGACAGGAAGGAGGGCAAAGGTGTCTGCTGACAAGAATGAAGAAATCAGGGCTTTACTACAGGTTTACCCGCAGCAATTAATTTCACTTCTCTTTAAGACTCTTTGTCCTTCTGCAGAAAGGGAGTGATGACATTGACCTCTTTTGTACAGCCCAGGACAAAGTGAACATTGAAAAAAATTGTCCTGCTTTCCAGCTCTTACATAACTACAACTTTATTTTTTAATGTCACATTGAAAAACTAAAGGTGTAAAACTAACACAGCATGTAATAGAAAGACAGATAAGATGCTGCTTAAAAATCTACACACACTAAAATCCTTCACATTCAGAGGTAACAGGACAGGTACAACAATGTGACATACCACAGTCTAAAGAGGCCGTATTATTTGTATACAACCAAACCACCAGGAGAAATCATGCACCATTCTAAAATAAAACTAAACAACTTCCTAGCTGCCCTCTTCCTGTTTGGAAGGAAGATGTGTCTAGGCATACCTATTGCATACCCTGAGAACACATTCACCACATTTTTAGAATTCAGGCATTTTAAAAATTTCTCCTATGCAATGGTTTGGAGAAGGATTTGTCTGACACTACTGCCTACAAGTAGTTATTGCTAAAAATTGCTGGCTTTCAGATACAATATACTGCAGAGACTAGAAAAGCCTGTGCTGGGGAAAATGGATGGTGTGTGGTTGCAGATGGGCTCACAGGTGCAGGTTGTGGAAAATGTCATTGTCACTCACTTCATCAGTGTCACCTACAACCAGAACCCAAGACAGATCTTTGGGACAAAGATCTGCAAGTAATGATCCAAAAAAATACACATTTCTAAAAAATGTCACTGAGGGCTGTCAACCAATCAGACCTCTGTCTCTCAATGGGCATTCACAGCAGGACATGGGCCAATGATTCAATTAACCCAGCAACAGATTAAGGAAGTAATAAACATTAAGAGGCTAGCCAGAACATATATAGAAAAATAGCACGTGGTTCATTGATCATAAAGAGTGATCACAAGGAAGGAGTCCTTTTAGAGAGAGAAGTGAGCCTTTGCTTCATTTTTGTCACGTAGAGATAAAGTTTTCTGGATGGATGTTTTTAGATCCAGGATTAAACTTTCCAGGCAACTCACATGATTCAAAATGAAAATATAACCTTAAGAAATAGAATATAACAAAGAACTACAATAAATTCTTATATACATTTAAACTTCACAGTTCCACCTGTATTTTGATTAAAACTTAGGTGCCCACTGCATATTTAAGTTTATGAATGTAGTAAAAGTATGTCTTTTGAAAAGAAGCTGAACTTTTTTTTTTTTTAATAGCTTCCCACATTTTAGAAAATTACTGAACATATTCTAAACTCTGCTGTTTTGTAGTAGTTGTCTACAAAAGTATTACCCAGGTGAACATCAACAGCTTAGTAATGCTTCCTGAATAATACTGAGATTGGAGTATTACAGTCATCCAGCAGGTCTAAGGGTCTCCTTGTGTGAATCCACACACTTTTGTCTGACAGGGCCCATGAAATTGAGAAACAGAAATGGTTTTGATACTTTAGCTAATGGGTATTTGACTTGGTGCATTTCAGGAGTTGAGAAACCCGAAACTTTCCTTTCTATTGTGTATTTGCACTAAATCCACTAAATCGACTTCTCAGGTCTTCAGTCCCATGTGCCAAACTGCTTTAAGTTATTCCACCTCAGGTATCCCTGTGGAAAGGGTAGAAAAAAATAAAATCTTATTTTACTTCAACTTCCATTCTTCTTGCAGACAGGCTTGGAGATTGAACCAAGCCACAGTAATTATAGTTCTGAGTCAGGCTTCAACTGTTGTGCTTTCTTTATCAGTACAGCTTCTCCCTATTTCTCCTGGTAAGAGGGACAAAATTTATAGCTTTTTATGACTGTAATAGAAAGCTACTAATTAGAATAACCTAGATATATTAATTCTTTCAGAGAAAAAAAAAAAAAGAAAAAAAAAGCTTATGCTGTACCAAGGTTGCAAGTAATAGAGGTAATAGAGATTCAGCTATGCAGGGAGTCTCATGGTTGGTGTTAGCAATCCTGCATTTCCAGTATAATTAAATCAGCAGCTACCCAAAAGTCATCCTTCGATGTGCTAGATTCATCCACCAAGATTAGATATTCATAGGAGAAGGCTGTCATGAGATCAGAAGATTATAAGATTTATTATACAGAACACTAAAATAGAAGGTAGAGAATGACAAAGATAAAGCTTGCATGATGCTTTACATGAAGATCTTGGTTCTGTTTTGGCACAGGAAACAGCTCCCTAACATGCCTCAGCTTGATGGCATCATCATCCTGGGTTCTGCCATCAATGAAAATTCACCCAGCACCAGTAAATGGAAACATCTACACTTTGCAAATGTGAACAAGGTGGGTTTTTTTCAAACACTTTTAAGCCATGAAGGGCCAAATAGTCTACCCTTTGAATATCAAACCCGGTAATATTGGATATTTTTGAAAGTGTCTCAGGTTATGAAAAAGAAGTAAAAAAAAACCAAAACGAAAATCCTAAAATAAAGATGACTTTTGCATTAATCAAATGCAGTTCCAGGCTGTATATCCACCAGCCCAGTCCAGGAGGACTGGTTCAGAAATACAGTGAACTTCTGAACTTTGTGCCATTATATGGCTGTTAACATTTTTTCAGTACTATAGCGTAAGATTAGCTGCACTAAGTGCCAAATACAACATGAGTCATATTGTGTAGGGCTTCACTCCATCCTGGGGTATCTCAGCTCAGCTGTAGTCATTCCCAGGAGGGGGACATTCTGTTCCAGGCTTTCATGTCTCCAGCACCATTTTCAATATACTTGGCAGCTTTCTTCTGACACAAGTTGCAGTGCAAGTAGTGTGAAGTGTTGCTGTGGAGGCTTTCTGATACATCTGCCTCCCTGGTCTTTCTCTGCAGTATCCAACCTGCCAATCAATCCCCAGCCTTGTCTTCTCCATGCCTCTACAGCTGCCACTGCCAGCAGCTCACAGCTCATTAGGCTTCTGTGAGTTGCCTTAGACTGCACAATGCATGGGACCAAGAAAAATGGCATACACATTGTTTTTCTCAATCTCTCTTGGTTTTTTGGGGTTTGTTTTCATTTGGGGGGGGGGGGAGGAGGTTGTTTTGTGGTTTTGGTTTTTTTATTTGTGGGGTTTTTTTGTTTTACTCAGCTCTTCATTGCAGGCCCAAATAGACAGTTTTATTAGTAATATGCTTATTTTCTTTTATTGTTGTCCTGATTTCCTACAGCTCAGGGAATTTATGTATAGGAGATTGATTTGAAGATCTTCTCACTGTTTTAAATAAGCTCTGTGAGAAGCCAGGGCAGTATAATAGGCTTGTCTGATTAAGCCCACTGCAATCTTTGGCATGCCTGGGACTACTGTGCTTTCATTTTCCAAGAGGATGAATCTCAGATGTGCTTTAAGATCCTCAAAGCAGGATACAGATGTTCAAGTGACAAAAGTCAGTGCTCAGTAATCCTAATGCACAAGGATACTTCTTTTGGCAGGATCCTGGCACTCAAGCTGTTATTCTGATCTGCTGGCCGTCTGCTTTCCATTAATCACTTCTGGCAGAAGAAAAGGCCTTCCAAAAACCTTTCACCTTTGGCCTATCCTCAGGCAGCAAAAAGGATGTAGCAGCACACAAGGTTTGTGCCAGAAGGGATCTTCAGCCTGAGAGCACGATTCTGAGGTTTTTGCCACGAGATTCCCCACAGGTCTGTCCTGGAAGACTCAGCAATCTTGTCAGCCACACCCCATCTTAGGTTTCTTTATCTAAATAGGGTGGTAGCCCTCAGTTACCCTGCCTGTGTTTGTAGCAAGCTGACAAGTTAGTTCTTGCCTAGCACAGACCTGGCAGGACAATATCCCAGGAATGATGATTAGAAGATGGATATTGCCTTACAAGCCTTTTCTTAAGATTTCTGTGATTGAGGGAAGAAAAGGAATCAAGAAAATATGGATCTGAATCCAAGTCAACTCAGGCTTTTCTTTCCTGTGCTTGGGAATATTAACGTACAAAAATATTTAGACAAAACTAAACTCCTCTTAGTGATCTAAAACAGAGAAAACCTTTCAAGAACACCACATATTAAAAACCTTTAAGAAAGTCATCACTCTTGATTAAGGAACCCAAAATACCTTTATTTTACTCCTGATAAATGCCTTCAGAAATACTGATTAATTCATACGTCTGTTGCTCCACCTTCAGTTAAGCTCCCTCATTTCTTACAAAAGGAAGTAAGAAATCCTTTCTAAGCCAGCAACTTTCTTACCACTCTGAGAATGAATCCTCACAGTTCTTCAGTGATCAGACTGGCATTTGAGATACCAGGGACCTGCATCCCAACCACCTATGCCCCAGGATCCAAATGGATCTTGTACAGCTAGGGACTGGTGGCCAGTGCCTCTTCAGAGCCGAAACAAGAATGATAATGATAACGATATGTGCATTTAGTCTTATGTAGGCAATTTCTTAAAATTAACTCAAAGAGCAGAGACAGATCCTTAATCTTTGTGCAGCTCTAGGTGTAACTTCTTCCTACATCTGATGTAGTAGCATTTATTAGCATTGGATTAGCTGGAATTGAACTTTGAGCATCTAGGCAAAATGTGAATAAAGGTAAGCTCGGGCTATGGTCTTCTTATGGATGATACGCTCACCACACCACATGCTGGCAGGGAAGATCCTGAGGCTTCCCAGTTCTCCCATGCCATGGGAAAAGCAGAGCAGGGACTTCTACTTATAAATAGTATGTGGAAAACCAAGGGCAAATCAACAGCCATGAGATTAGAAACTCCACATCCCCCCTGGAAAGCCAAAGTGAAAATGACACAGGCCGTGAGCCATCAGTGAACCACACCAGCTAGGGTAGGTTTGAAAGTAACTCCGGTGCATGTGATTGTGGTAGAGATAATGCCCGAGAAGGAGCCTGTCTGTGGATTTAGCTACTGGTTTAACTGCCCTGTAGGAAACTGTTCCTGGAAGACAATAAATGAATTCTGTCTATAACCCCCTGTCCATTCCTGGTAAGTGTGCACAAATCAGTACAGCCCTGACTCAGTCATGCCTTCACCCAGACTGTCCCTGCTGCCAAAATCCCATTCCATATCATCAACACAGAATTTCTGCAGTGCTGGGACAGAGGTAGCACCTGAGTGGCATTCCATGTTCCAGCTTGCCAGAGGCAGACACCAGTCTTCTTCTGAAGCTCTGGTTTTCAGTTGTGGCAACCCACAGCTTGGGGAAACAGCCCCATCAAGAGAAAACCAGAACAACCAAACAGAAGAGCACCTTTGGGAAGGAGTCATCTCCAGAGCAGCCAGAGGCCTTCAGCAAAGGCTGCCTTTAGCAGAGCCTGCTGCAAACAGCTCTCCTTTTTCCTGTGCTCTCTCCTCTTGATCGTTTCATAGAGCCTGCAGGAGAGCAGATGCTTTTCTAGGTATTTCCAGCCTCCTGACTGACAGCTTGCACCTGTCCCGTGTAGGGCTGTCATATCCCTGGCATTAGCCAGGGGGGCTATTTTTAATTGGCAGGACAGAAGCAAGAGGTAGAGCCTTTGGCTGAGTACCCTGCAACCCTGTTAGGCACAGACTGAATAATTTTTTGGCACCCTCATTAAAGCACTTGCTAACAAACTTTGCTGAGGAGCACTGGTGCCAAGCAGTGCCCCACAGTGCTGTTTGCTGGTGTGGGAGCAGGAGAGCACACCTTCAAATCATTCATCAGGAAACTGAACTAAGGCAGCATCCTCCACAGCCTAGTCAGTGTCTCACAAGAGAAGGCAGAGCTTGCTAAGATACACTGGGACCCACTGGGAAGCAAAATAAGGACTGCAAGAACCTAGGCCTCATCTGGGCACCAACTGCAGTTTCGTTTGGCTGGAGCCTGATGCAGTGCAAAAGAACATTTGTGGTTTTACAGAGGATGAAGCTTGTGTCTTGTGTTTTTATTGCTGCCTTCTCTCTCCATAACTTGGGCTTGTTGGTAGGTCAAACTGCTACTTGGAGCAAACCATGCAAGTGTGCCTCTGAAAGGCCCTCTGGAGCACAGCGCTGCCACAACCTGGCTGCCCCAGCAGGACATGCTCCCTTTACTTTCTGCCCTAACATGAAGGGCAGCTTGGAGCACAGGGGGGTGGGCACAACATCACTCATTGAATTTCTGGCAGAATCGTGTGCAAAACAGTTATGATGTGTCACAGGTTTCATGCCTATGTAAACAACAGTCACATCAGGTTACTGTTCTGTACAGATTCAGTATTACAAACCTCCCTGCAACACTAAAAAAACCCACCAAGGAATCTTTTTTAAAGTGCCATTAGGATTTATCTGTTTAGCTTTGCCCCACAAACCTCTAACATCATGAACTTAGTGGCAACAAAAAACTCTGGAAGGGGCCTTTGTGATGAGATTTTTAATGAAGTTGCAAAATCCAGCAAAACTGCAGGTTAATTTTATCAGCCCCTTTCCAGTGCTTCCATTTGCACATCAGATTCCTTAGTGCACAGTCACTTCTTGAGTATTTTTTGTACTCCACAAAAATTTCATTCTCCACTCTATTTCACAACATTTATGAATTGCTATTCCCTACATCACCTAAAGACCCTTCTTCAGTGTTACTGTAAGAAAAACAAACTTGCTGTCTGTTGTTGTCTCCTCTCCTTCTCTTACCCTTTCTTTTTAGGGCTATTAACCTTCAATTAGAGCACTTGAGAATCTATCAGTGATCAAGAGACACAGATTCAGTTTTGATGACTTCATGTAGCAGAGTGAGGGAAGAAAATAGTGAATTGGGTTTTTTTATATTTAAATTGAATGATGAATCCTTGTTTGAAAAGCATTGCCTGTCTTTCAAATTGATCTCACATTCTGTGGTATACTAGGCATTAGAACTTGAAAAGAACCTTTTGATAAACTAATGACACTATTAGAAAAAACCAAAACTGTTAGCAAATTGGCTGTCAATATTTTGCACATGTCAAAGGATTTCTATGAACAGTCCAGTGGGTAGCTATGCTATCTTAGTATGAAACTTCAGTACAATTTTGACAGCATCAGGAATTTAATATTTGGCAGCTGTTTCTCTGTTCCAGGATAAACCAGTAATTTTACCAGAATCTGTCACAGATCAGTGCCAAAAAGCAAACCCCTTACAGGTAGTTGCAAACTGAAGACCACAGCTGTAAACCTGTAATTCCTACATCACCCAGAACAGTTATTTCTCCAGAAATTATTTAAAGTATATGCACATAGTTGTAACAGATTCCCACAAGATGTACCAATTATGTTTTGTCAGCATTACTTACTTCCATACTGAAGAAAGGCCTCATAACACCATCACACCTATGCTCAGGAATACTTTCAAAGTCACAGTGCTAACAGAGACAATGAGCCATCATTTTGCATACAAAATAAATCAAGCATTTATCATCTTTCAAATATTTTATTTTAGTATTTTTAAATATGTTCAACACAACAAGGATATAAAACAATATATTAATTCAATCTGAGTTTAGAATCAAAACAATATTTACTTATTTACAGTATTCTACACTTCACTGGCATACCTTCTAGCCATTAGATAACACTATTTTCTCAGTCAGGACAAAACTTTAAGTAATTGTTGAGAGTGAAAAGCCATGTTTCTACATCCTTGTTAAGTACCCTGTACAATGCAATTCATGGCTTCTCAAATTTGAAAAAAATTCCTCCTTTTTTGACAAAACTGAATTGAAAGAGCAAAACTAAGTTACAGTTAGTCTTTCTAACTACACAGTCATGGCTAATAGGTCAGGTTATTGTGCTCCACATTTATAATCTTCAGTTCTTATACACCTATTACAAACTGGCTTTTAAAAAGTGCATGTCACTGAATTATGTACATAATACCCACTGCAAATTTGTTAGGATACAACTGGTAAGTCTTCAGGACACTGCTATATGGAAGGTTCAGTGTTCACAATACCGTAGTGTTTGAGAAGTTGTGAAGGGGTTTTTTTGTGGTTTTCTTCATATAATGAACAAGACATCAGTAGGTTCACTCCAAAGAGCATTTTTTCCCCAGGAATATTGTTTCAAATAGAATAGCGACAAGGTCAAAGATAGATCAGAAATATTTTATATTTTATAATTT